>PISX010009388.1:0-75979 GCA_004024625.1 Mellivora capensis
TGGCCCAAAGGCTTCTTTTTCTCTCTGTACCACAATGCACATCAAATGTCCCCAACATTTAATAACAAAAACCTGAACCCTAAATACAGTGTGATACCCTGGGTTGGACTGGATCCTAGTATAGAAAAGTCATTAGTGGAAAAATGTGAAACTCAAACAAAGTCTGGAGTTTATTTGATATTAATCTATCAATAATAGTGATGCACCATAGTGATGTAAGTTTAGGGAGAACTGAGGGAAAGGTATACAGAAGTCTTTGTACTATCTTTACAACCTATCAGTAAGTCTAAAGTTATTCCAAAGCACAAAGGCCAATTGAAAACAGCCTGAATTAATTGCCCCATAGAGGCAGCCAAGACTGATTTCAAAGCTTACCCACTGGAATACACCAAAACCTTGAATGCGTCTGGACATGTCTGCCACAGATTGCCATTCTGCCTCATAACAGGATTCTAATTTCTTAAGAAATTAAAAGCTCTAGGTGCTGAGTTAACTAACAATTAACTTAGTTAGTTGTTAACTGCTGCTTAAACCATATGATGCTGCTTAAATCAAACCATCTGCTTAGAATCTTTTGCAACAAACTGTGTAGGCTCACAGCACTTGTAATTGTAGAATCTCTTTAGCATTGTGGTAATCATTTAAGAGCACAGCAAGCTCAGGTCCAGCTTCATCTTCATCTTTGCCATCTTTCTGTCACCAGCTAAACTGTCCTAGGTGGGGTGTTCTTCTTCTCATTTCCCAAGTAGGCTTCTCCCTGGCTCTCTGTCTGAACTTTGTGTCACATGAAACAACAACAACAAATGACCAAAAAACAAAAACAGACTCATAAATACAGAGAACAAACTGGTGGTTGTCAGAGGGGAGCAGGAAAATAGATTAATGGGGATTCAGAGGTATAAACTTTGAGTTAGAAAATAAGTAAACCACGGAGGTGAAAAATACAGCAAAAGGAATATAGCCAATAATGTAACATTGTACAGTTACAGATAGTGACTACATTCCTGCTGAGCATTGCATAATGTATAGAATTGTTGAATCAACATGTTGTACACCTGAAACTAAAACAATATTATTTGTCAACTGTACTTCAATAATAAAAATAAATAGAAAAGAAGCTTTAAAAAAAAAGGTAAAAGAATGGTAAGGAAAGAAGTCTTAAGCCAGAAGCCTTGAAAGTATAATGATCCACTGATAAAATAGTAACAGGTTTCACCAAACACATCAGAGTGTGCAAGAGTTTCTTAAAGCTCCTCTGTGGACATCCTTGTCCCCAGGGTTCCTTGTGCTTGCCTCTGTTAGTGCTCGCTCTGTCCACATGAGAGCCCACACTCTTGCAAAGGTTTCATCCACTTTCACTGCGAAAGGAGGTCTCACAACCATGCTAGACACACCAGCCCCTCACTATTATGGAAAGTAGTCCCAAAACTCCTCATGATTTTCTCAGGAATATTAACCCTTCTAGAATTCTAGCTACCTCATTACGTTTCCATTGATGTTGGTTGGAATTTTGGATCACCTTATGATGGCAAATGTAGCACACAGGAATGTGTAAATAGAAACTTTGCTCTGGTGACATGGTCCACAGAAAATAGTTGATACGCTACAGGCTACTTTCAAGCAAAACAATGCTAAACCAAATGGAATTAGATTTAACAAATAAAATAGAGGACAACAAGTTAAATTGAAATTTCAGGCCAAAAAAATTACCATTTTTAAGAATCAGGCAATACTCAAATAACCCTGATGAACATAGATGCAAAAATTCTCAACAATATACAGCAGGTATGCCTGGGTGGTTCAGTCAGTTAATGTCTGCCTTCTGCTCAGGTCATTATCCCAGGTTCCTGGTATTGAGCCCAGCATTGGGCACCCAGCTCAGTGGGGAGTCTGTTTCTCTCTCTGCTTCTGCCTCTGCCCCTGCCCATGCTCTCTCTCAAATAAATAAATAACATCTTTAAACAAACAAACAAAAAACAATATACTAACAAAATGAATCCAATAATACATTCTTAAAAATCATTCACCATGATCAAATGGAATTTATTCCTGGTTTGCAAGTGTGGTTCCATATTCACAAATCAATCAGTGTAATACATCACATCAATAAGAGAAAGGATAAGAACTATATGACCATTTCAATAGACTCAGAAAGAGCATTTGACAAAGTACATCCACTCATGATATTAAAAAAAAACCTCAACAAAGTAGGTTTAGAGGAAATATACCTCAACATAATAAAGGCCATGCATTAAAAAATCCACAGTGACCATCATCCTCAATGGAAAAAAAAAATAGAGCTTTTCCCCTAAAATCAGTAACGAAATAAGGATGTTCATTTTTACTGCTCTTATTCAACATAATACTGAAAGTCCTAGCCACAACAATCAGGCAATAAAAAGAAGTAAAAGGCATCCAAATTGGTAAGAAAGAAGTAAACCTTTCACTATTTGCAGATGACATGTATCAGAAACCTGAAAGAAGGCACCAAAAAACTGCCAGAACTGATGAATGAATTTAGTAAAGTTGCAGGATTAAAAAAAAAAATCAATGTATAGAAATCTCTTGCAGATTGATAAACCCCTGGCCAAACTTATCAAAAATAAAAGAGAAAGGGCCCAAATAAATAAAATCATGAATGAAAGAGGAGAGATCACAACCAACACCAAAGAAATACAAACAATTATAAGAACATATTATGAGCAACTATACAACAGCAAATTTGACAATCTGGAAGAAATGGATGCATTCCTAGAGACATATAAACTACCACAACTGAACCAGGAAGAAGTAGAAAGCCTGAACAGACCCATAACCAGTAAGGAGATTGAAGCAGTCATCAAAAATCTCCGAATAGGGGCTCCTGGGTGGCTCAGCGGGTTAAGCCTCTGCCTTCAGCTCAGGTCATGATCTCAAGGTCCTGGAATCAAGCCCCACATGGGGCTCTCTGCTCAGCGGGGAGCCTGCTTCCTCCTCCCTCTCTCTATGCCTGCCTCTCTGCCTGCCTCTCTGCCACTACTCTCTGCCTCTCTGCCTCTCTGCCTACTGTCTGTCAAATAAATAAATAAAATCTTAAAAAAAAAAAATCTCCAAACAAACAAGAGCCCAGGTCCAGATGGCTTCCCAGGGGAATTCTACCAAACATTTAAAGAATAATTAACTCCTATTCTCCTGAAACTGTTCCAAAAAATAGAAATGGAAGGAAAATTTCCAAACTCATTTTATGAGGCCAGCATTACCTTTACCCCAAAACCAGACAAGTATCCCATCAAAAAAGAGAATTACAGACCAATAACCTTGATAAACACAAATGCAAAAATTCTCACCAAAATACTAGGCAATAGGATCTAATAGTACGTTAAAAGGATTATTCACCATGACCAAGTGGAATTTATTCCAGGGCTGCAAGGTTGGTTTAACATCTGCAAATCAATCAATGTGATACAATACATTAATAAAAAAAAAGAACAAAACCATATGATACTCTCAATAGATGCTGAAAAAGCATTTGACAAAGTACAGCATCCTTTCCTGATCAAAACTCTTCAAAGTGTAGGGATAGAGGGTCCCTACCTCAATATCATCAAAGTCACCTATGAAAAATCCACCACAAATATCATTCTCAGTGGAGAAAAATTAAGAGCTTTTCCACTAAGGTCAGGAACACGGTAAGGATGTCCATTATCACTACTGCTATTCAACATAGAACTAGAAGTCCTAGCCTCAGCAATCAGACAACAAAACAATTTACCAAATCGGTAAAGAAGAAGTCAAACTATCACTCTTTGCAGATGATATGATACTATATGTGGATAACCCAAAAGACTCCACTCCAAATCTGCTAGAACTTGTACAGGAATTCAGTAAAGTGTCAGGATATAAAATCAATGCACAGAAATCAGTTGCATTTCTTTACACCACCAACAAGACAAAAGAAAGAGAAATTAAGGAGCCAATCCCATTTACAATTGCACCCAAAACCATAAGATACCTAGGAATAAACCTAACCAGAGAGGCAAAGAATCTGTACTCAGAAAACCATAAAGTATTCATGAAAGAAATTAAGGAAGACAAAAAGAAATGGGAAAACGATCCATGTTCATGGATTAGAAGAACAAATATTGTGAAAATGTCTATGCCACCTAAAGCAATCTATACATTTAATGCAACCCTATCAAAATCCCATCCATTTTTTTCAAAGAAATGGAACAAATAATCCTAAATTTATATGGAACCAGAAAAAACCTCGAATAGCCAGAGGAATATTGAAAAAGAAAGCCAAAGTTAGTAGCATCACAATTCCAGACTTCAAGCTCTATTACAAAGCTGTCATCATCAAGACAGTATGGTACTGGCACAAAAACAGACACATAGATCAATGGAACAGAATAGAGAGCCCAGAAATAGACCCTCAACTCTATGGTCAACTAGTCTTTGACAAAGCAGGAAAGAATGTCCAAAGGAAAAAAGACAGTCTCTTCAACAAATGGTGTTGGGAAAATTGGACAGCCACATGCAGAAAAATGAAATTGGACCATTTCCTTTCACTACACACGAAAATAGACTCAAAATGGATGAAAGACCTCAATGTGAGAAAGGAATCCATCAAAATCCTTGAGGAGAACACAGGCAGCAACCTCTTTGACCTCAGCCACAGTAACTTCTTTCTAGGAACATCACCAAAGGCAAGGGAAGCAAAGGCAAAAATGAACTATTGGGACTTCATCAAGATCAAAAACTTTTGCACAGCAAAGGAAACAGTTAACAAAACCAAAAGTCAACTGACAGAATGGAAGAAGATATTTGCAAACAACATATCAGATAAAGGGCTAGTATCCAAATCTATAAAGAACTTATCAAACTCAACACCCAAAGAACAAATAATCCAATCAAGAAATGGGCAGAGGACATGAACAGACATTTCTGCAAAGAAGACATCCAGATGGCCAACAGACACATGAAAAAGTGCTCCACATCCCTTGGCATCATGGAAATACAAATCAAAACCACAATGAGATATCACCTCACACCAGTCAGAATGGCTAAAATTAACAAGTCAGGAAATGACAGATGCTGGCGAGGATGTAGAAAAAGGGGAACCCTCCTACATTGTTGGTGGGAATGCAAGCTGGTGCAACCACTCTGGAAAACAGCATGGAGATTCCTCAAAAAGTTGGAAATAGAGCTACCCTCTGACCCAGCAATTGCACTACTGGGTATTTACCCTAAAGATAAAAAAAGTAGTGATCTAAAGGGGCATGTGCACCCGAATATTTATAGCAGCAATGTCCACAATAGCCAAACTATGGAAAGAACGTAGATGTCCATCAACAGATGAATGGATAAAGAAGAGGTGATATATATATATACAATGGAATACCATGCAGCCATCAAAAGAAATGAAATCTTCCCATTTGCAATGATGTGGATGGAACTAGAGGGTATTATGCTTAGCGAAATAAGTCAATCAGAGAAAGACAATTATCATATGATCTCTCTGATATGAGGAAGTTGAGAGCCAACGTGGAGCATCTGGGGGATAGGAAAAGAATAAGTGAAATAAGATGGGATCAGGAGGAAGACAAACTGTTAAGAGACTCTTAATCTCACAAAACAAACTGAGGGTTGCCGGGGTTAGGGGGCTAGGGAGAGGGTGGTGGGACATTGGGGAAGGTATGTGCTTTGAAGTGTGTAAACCTGGCGATTCACAGACCTGTACCCCTGGGGCTAATAATACATTGTATGTTAATAAATAAATAAATAAATAAATCTCTTGCATTTCTATATGCTAATAATAATAAATCAGAAAAAGAAATCAAGAAATTGATCACATTTAAATATGCACCAAAAATAAGATACCTAGGTGTAAACCTAACCAAGGAGGTGAAAGACCTGTACTCTGAAAACTATAAAATGTTGATGAGAGAAACTGAAGACAAAGAAATGGAAAGATGTTCCATGCATGGGAAGAACAAATATTGTTAAAATAGCTATACTATCCAAAGAAATCTATTTATTGAATGCAATTCTTATCAAAATACCATCAGCATTTTTCACAGAAGTAGAAAATAATCCTAAAATTTGTATGGAACCACAAAAGGCCCCAAGTAAGAAAAATAATCTTGAAAAAGAAAAAAATCACGATTTTGAACTTCGAGTTATATTACAAAGCTGTAATAATCAAAACAGTATGATACTGGCACAAAAAAATAGACACATAAACTAATAAAATAGAATAAAAAACCCAAAGCAGGAAAGAATATCCAGTGGGAAAAAGTTTCTTCAACAAATGGTGTTGGGAGAACTGGACAACTGCATGCAAAAGAAAGAAACTGGACCACTTTCTTACACCATACACAAAAATGAATTCTAAATGGATTAAAGAAATAAATGTGAGATCTGAAACCATTAAAATCCTTTTTTAGAATTTTTTTAAGATTTTATTTATTTATTTGACAGAGAGAGATCACAAGTAGGCAGAGAGGCAGGCAGAGAGAGATGGGGGAGAAACAGGCTCCCTGCTGAGCAGAGAGCCCGATTCGGGACTCGATCCCAGGACCCTGAGATCATGACCTGAGCAGAGGCTTAACCCACTGAGCCACCCAGGCACCCTGAAACCGTAAAAATCCTTGAAGAGAATACAGGTAGTAACTTCCTTGACATTGGCCATACCAACTTCTTTCTAGGGTATGTCTCCTGAGGCAAGGGAAACAAAAGGAAAAATAAACTTGGGACTACATCAAAATAAAAGACTTCAGCATGGCAAAAGAAACAATCAACAAAACTAAAAAGCAACCTACAAAATGAGAGAAAATGTTTGCAAATTATATATTCAGTAAAAAGCATCCAAAATATATAGAAACTTCATACAACTAAATGCCTAAAAAACGAATAATCCAACTAAAAATGGGCAGAAGATATGGACATCCAAAGAAGGTGTCCAGATGGCCAACCAACACATGAAAAGATGTTCATCATCACTTACCATCAGGGAAATGTAAATCAAAACTATAATAAGCTCATACCTTTCAAAATGGCTAAATTCAACAACACAAGAAACAAGTGTTGGTGAGGATGTGGAGAGAAAGGAACACTCACATGTTGTCGGTGGGAATGCAAATTAGGGCAGCCATTGTGGAAAACAGTATGGAGTTTCCTCAAAAAGTTGAAAATATAACTATATCTGATTCAGCAATCACACTACTGGGTATTTACCCAAAGAACACTAATTAGAAGGGATATATGCATGTTTATGCTTATAGCAGCATTATTTACAATAGGCAAATTATGGAAGCAGCTGAAGTATCCATCAATTGATGAATGGATAAAGAAGGTATGGTATATATACCTATAATGGAATATTACTCAGCCACAAAAAAGAATGAACTCTTGCCACTCACAACAATGTGGATGGATCTAGGGAGTATTATGCTAAGTGAAATAAGTCAGTCAGAGAAAGATAAATAGTATATTATTTCACTCATATGTGGAATTAAGAAACAAAACAAATAAAGGGAAAAAAGAGAGAGAGAGTGAGAAAGAAATCAAGAAACAGACTCTTAATTATAGAGAACAAACTGATAGTTACCATGGGGGAGGTGGGGTTGGGGAATGGGTTAAATAGGTGTTGGAAATTAAGGAGTGTACTTTTCGTGATAAGCATTGGGTTATGTATGGAATTACTGAATCGCTATATTGTACACCTGAAACTAATAAAACCCTGTATGTTAAAAAAAATCAGGTTATACTGATACTTAAAAAATTACTGGCTATTTACCTGAAATTCCAATTTAACTGGTCATCCTGTATCTTATCTGACAATTAGAAGATTAACTCATGTGCTCTAAGGAATGCTTTGCTCTATAGGCCAGTACATAGATCAGGCACAACTCTCTGGTCTGAAATGGTGTAGAAAGACATCCTTTTTGAGAATTCCAGAATATGTAACTGACTTTCATGTTGGATGATGACATCTATGACCATGAGTAATGCTTTTTCTTTTTCTCATACTTTCCATATGCCTTTCTATATGTGTAATTTATCTTTTATGTTTATGAAAGTACTATAGATAGCAATTTTGAAAAGTAATAAAATTATATTTTACTCTTTCCTGCAACTGGGGAAGACTTTCCAGGAGAGAGAGAAGTATAGTACCTATCAATAGGTGATATCAAAATAGCACATTTCAACTTTTGCTTTAAAAATAGGGTGATATTATCCTCAAGCCTTCTTGGGTGAAATATAGATGCTCTAGAGAAGTGTTTCTCTTGCCTCTCAGAACTAAATTATTCCTAAAAAATGACTTGTCTAAAGTATGCTGTGAGAAAAAATGCCATTTTTATGATTGTTATGAAAAATGACCATTGAAAAATAGGTCATCATATTTCGTTCCTACTGATTACTGTGTGTTTTCTTGTGACCCCAAAGATCACAATTTAAGTTTTCTGTTTGTTTTTTTTAAATGAAAATCTGAAATTAGTACTTTTAATTGCTTCATGCTTTATACTTAGAAGTTTAAACATATGCTGCCATTTAACTTTAAAATCATTTTCCCTGAAATTTTTCTAATGGGTTATAAAGAAATGAACTAGTCTTCTTTTATCTGTTTAAAAAGGTTTATATTGTTCATAATAATACAAATCTTTATATTTCATTTAAAATGTACACAAAAGAAAGATTAGGGACAAATAAATGTAAAATTAACTTGCCAAGCAATTTTCACTCTATCCACCAGATTACATCTTTCCAGTTTTCTAATATTCTAGAACATTATGTCTAGTTGTATGAGACTTCTGTATCATGAATATTTATTTTATAAATTATTTCTTGGAACTCTTTTAAAATGTATCAAAATGTAAAGTTATATTTTTCACCAGCAACCACATTCATTTCCTTTTTTTTTTCAACAGAGATAGTGTGCAACCCAAATAGTAAAATGTTCAAATTCAGTGGGATAAATTGTCAATCTGCCTTCTCAACTTTGACCTTCATCATCCATATTCATGTTTATTCTCATGAATGATATCTACATAAAATCACCAAACATTTCTAGCTTCCTATTTTCTTGTGAATCACCAAGCAATCCTTCTCCCAACAGACCAACCTGGGCAACCAAGTTTGAAGAATAAATGATAGCATGATGACAAAATGGATAAACCCTTAAATATGTAAAAATTTACAGCTGCTCAATCTTTTCCAGCCATGACTCCATTACATATTCATAACAACCCTACAAAACAAATAGTCAATAATCATCATTCCATTTAATACATGAAGACATAGGCTCAGGGCAGTTAATGATTTGTGCCTGAGGTTATAATGTTGGTGAGAGATAGGCAGAGTGAGGACCAGCATTAGCTAAGTTTTGAACACCAGCCATGGTCTTTCTGGTATTTGCAGGAGAAAAAGTTCTCAAGCTATAAGGAAAAAGTATAGAAACAATTTTGAGGCTAGGAAGAAACCTGCTGTGATCCATCTGGATATAAAGCATGAAGAGAAAATGCTCTGCTATGTAACCCTTGACAAATGGAGCCATGATATTTTAGGTGGGGCCTCAGGGTTAACCTAAATCTAAGAATTTCCACTTTAAATAACAATAGGCACTGATAACAAAGGCCAGAGCCACCAACACAAAGATGCATTTGCAGGGACCCAGTATGAGATGTGTTCCCCCATCACTGGCCCCTCCAGATTCCCCCATCAGAAACAGCTCTCAGTCTCCTCAGAGTCCCATAGCACACAGCATTCCACTACAGCACCTATATGCTCCACTTTCTGAGTGACTGCATCTCTGAATCATGTCTTGCCCTTTTGAAATAAAACACATTTAATATATCACCTAAATCAGATTCTCTGAAAGTAGAAACAAGACTAGTATTTTTTTAAAAGGTTGTCAGTTGACTCTGATACATACTTGCGTTTATTTAAGGCTATGCTTTGAATGTATAAACTGCTAATTACTTTCAAACCATGTTTAATGAGCACCTATACACGTGAAATATAAAAAAGAGGATCTAATAAGGAACAAGCTACTAATTCTAAATTAATACACATTTATAAAAATTTTTGTGGCAATAATTGCCTCTTTCAATTGCTTTGCTTTATATATATACATATATTTTATATATATATGTGTATCTATATGTATATATATACACACACACTTCTTGTACTTATATATGTGAGTATATGGATAGATGATAGATAAAAGATGATAGATAGTTGATAGATTATTAACTCAGTCACAAAGTTAGCAGCTCAAGACTAAAACCTCTTTTATTGTGGTTAAATCCTGTAACTGACTTGAACTACATATATATTCTCTTTTTGGAGATAATTCTCCAGGACCACATGATGGTCTCTTTGCTCTCAGGCCCGTGCTGGACCTTCATATCTTTCTCTGCCTTAACTTAACCCTTTATTTCATGAGCATTCTTCTAGTAGCTTCTGAGAAAGATAGATACATTTGAATTCTTCACTCTTCCTTCATATTTGATTGATAATTTAGATTGGTATAGAAGTCTAAGAAATAATTTCTTCCATTTTGAAGACATCGCTTCTTCACCATTTTGCTCATGTTGTGGCTATTTAGAAGTCTGATGTCATTAGATATCCAATTTTGTGAAACTTACCAGTTCTTTTTTTTTTTTTCATCCTTTCTGGAATTTGAATATTGTTGGTACCAGGTGTTGGGGATTTGTTGTACTGAGCATTTGGTAGAAAATGAATCATTTCGGGTGCTTAAGTAAAAACATTAATGTTCAGATTCCCCTCCTGAAAGATTTTAATGTCATTGTCTGAGTGAGGCCTGGGCACCATTTTCCAAAATTTTCTTGAGTAAATTCCACTCTACAGCCAGAGTTGAGAAGCACTGGTCTAGATCAGTGTTTTTCAAACTTCAGTGTGCATACAAATGCCCAGGATCTGACTGAAATGCAGATTTTGACTCAGAAGATCTGGGGAGGGACCTGGGAATGGGCATCTCTAACAAATGTCCCAGTGGTACCAATCGGGGTCAACACATCGAGGGAGCTCTATTCCCTGAGAGTTTGGAAAGAAAGATGTACCCTGGGCTCCCAAACTACATGAATCAGTATCTGTTCTTCATTCTTATCTCTTGATGATTTTTATGCACTTCAAATTTTGAGAACCTCTGTTCTAGAGAAAATACCTTGAAGATAAAGAAGAAATGATTTAGACTGGACTGACTCCTAATATGCTAAAGCAGTTTAATTAAGCAACAACATTTAAACATTATTGGGTCTGACTTTTAAAAAATCCAGTAGTTGGGGAGGCAGTGTATGCGTGGAGGCAGAGAGCATATGGGAAATCTCTGTCCCTTCTGCCCAATTTTTCTATAAATTTAAAACTGTTTTAAAAAATAAAGTCTGTCTATCAAAAAATCCAATTAAGCACATGAATTGGGGGGTTACAAGCAACACTACTTAGTTTCTGGATTGTGTTTTTTTCTGAGAGACCCATAAGGACCATGAATACATTCTCCAGGAAAAAATAAAAAGCATGCAAACTAGTATTACAGACAAAATTTTGCATAAAATCAGGGATTTGTGAATCCTTTGATGACTATAGTACCTCCAGTTTAAGAATTCCTGGATGATAAGCTTTTATGCATTATTTCACTCAAGAAACATTGATTGAGGGGCTATGATGTAATAGGAGCACTGTTGCAGGATATCTGTGCACAAATAAATAATTCTGTCCTCATGGAACATGCAGTCTTGTGGTAAACCGTAGGGTCTGTCTGGGCAATATTCATTTTGAAATTACATGTCTTTGAAAAGCCATATTGAAAGAGGCAGAAAACATATCTGGAGACAGAACTACAATAAAGTGTCAGTTAATTAGAACCAAATTTCATTCACAGAAATATGTATCTCAGAAGGAAACTTTCTCATAATTACTCATTTATAGAAACTTTCATCCCATCACAAATTGACTAAGCATCAAAATTCAATCAATAGCAGTTCAGATCTTTTCCAAAACATCTATTAAAAATGTAACTTAAAAAGAGATCACATCGTTGGGAGAATGTATTAGGAACAGCTAAGAAACTCAGCTGTAAAAGTGCATTTTATCTGAAACTGGTAAATCCTTTATAGGACCTAGATTATATTTATCAAACACTGGGTGATTACTGAGACACAAAATTACATTAAATGAAACAAGGGTCTTAAGATATACATGACTATAGACTTTGATTTTATCTAATTTTTAATGATTCAAAATAATTATTTTCTACTTTTGAACAAAATTTTGATGAAGGTTCTTGTGTTTCCATCTTAACAGATATTGGAGGGAAAAAAGTATATTTACTCACTTGTGGTTCATTATTAGCAGACCTACTTTCTCTCTCCAACAGCTATTTTTATAAATACCACTTGTTGACATCAGATAGGAGAAAGACAAAAAAGGGAAGAGGGAGAAAGAAAAAAGACAAAGGGGGCAAAGGGGAAAGTAAATGAGTAAAATGAGGACAGAACAATGAGTGAAAAATAAAATGAGAGGGTAAGGGTTAAGAGAAAGAAATGTGAAAAGTGAACAGATGTAGGGGGATACCACAGTTATCCCTAAGATTTATTCAGTGATTTTACTCATTATATACCTTATTAAATCTATTGCCTGAGGGGTACCTGGGTGGCTTATTCACATTTTCTTAACCTACAACCCAACATTCCATAAGATAAAAATGACATTTGTTTGATCTGTTTTGGCTATTCTTGGAGAGCTGATTATTTCAGTGTGGTCCAGAAATTGGATTCATAAGTCATAGTGGGCTCACCCTAAACAAGGTCATGGAATGGATTTTTTTTTCTAATCCAGAGAGATAATGAATTAATATACAAAATAACTGGTTGATGTATTTTTCCCCAATAACATTCTGAAAAAATCATTTTAAATGTGAAAAGTAAATAAGACTAATTTGGGAGGATATGCATGCCAGTATGTCCCAGAATATTCTTAGAGGAGCAATGAGGAGGAAGACATACCCTTTCAGATATCAAACTATATTTCAAAGACACATCCAACAAGATTGTAGAGACAAATAAAACCATATAGAAAGTCTTAAAATCCATTTAAAATTATATGTAAATTTTATGTATGTTAAGATATGTTAACTAAAAAAAATGATATTGATATTAAAAATAAATGTGGAAGCCTGGGACTGGGACCCAGCCTCTCCCCTACCTGAACACCAGTCCCGGCTCCACCGAGGCCCCTATCCTCCAACCTCACCTCGCCACCGCCATGGCAGACCCTAAAGACGCCGACCCTTCCTGGCATTGCCAGGAGTGAGCCAGATGTTTTTGAAACCAGCCTGAGGATGATCAAGCCGAGTTTGATGAGGAGCTGAGGGGCACAGTTGTGGAGCACATCATTGTCAATCCCAATGCCGCCTATGACAAGTTCAGAGACAAGAGAGTGGGGACAAAGGGACTTGATTTCTGAGATCATACTGGAAAAACCAAGAGAACGGGATATGAATCTGGAGAATATGAGATGTCTGGGGAGAGCTTGGGAGTGAAGGAGAAACCCCAGCAAAAGTACCAGCAACCATGGCATGAGGTCCAAGAGCCGACAACTGAAGTTGAGAAAATCAAGACAACGCTGAAGGAGTCCGCCACTGAAGAGAAACTGACCCCGGTGATGTTGGCTAAACTGCTGGCCACCCTGAAGCAGCAGCTGGTTGCTACCCACCTGGAGAAGCTGCTGGGACCAGATGCAGCCATCAACCTTACTGACCCTGATGGAGCTCTGGCTAAGTGGTTGCTGCTTCAGCTGGAAGCCATCAAAAACGGCAAAGGAACCAGTTCAGGGGGGAAAGACCACCAGTGGAATTCCTGTAGATAGTAGCCTTGTCACTTACGGACTATATTCTCGGCCTGAACAGGACAAGTTCTCTCAAGCTGCTGAAGTTGTAGAACTTGAGAAGTGCCTGACAGAGCTAGAAGCAACTGTACTCTGTGATCAGGATGCTCAGAATCCCCTTTCAGCAGGTGTGCAGGGAGCCTGTCTCATGGAGACTGTAGAACTATTGCAAGCAAAGGGGAATGCCCTGGACCTCGCAGTTTTGGACCAAGTGGAGGCCCGGCTACAGAGTGTCCTGGGAAAGATGAATGCGATTGCCAAGCATAAAGCTTCTGTAGAAGATGAAGATACACAAAGCAAGGTGAACCAGCTATATGGCACTGTACAGGGCTGAAGCCCTATTTCCTCACCCTTCCTGAGCTGGTGCAGAGACTTGTCACCACCAAGCAGCTGCATGAGCAAGCCATGCAGTTCGGTCACCTCCTGACTCACTTGGATACCACACAGCAGATGATTGCTAGCTCCCTCAAGGACAACACCACCCTTCTGACCCAGGTGCAGACACCTGTGCATGAGAACCTGTCCACGGCTGAGGGGAATTTTGCCAACATTGACGAACTGATGAAGAAACTGGGAAAGTGAGCACCTTTAGGAGATGGAGAACGAGGGTAATCCCTACCCCTCTGAACTCTGTTAACAGCTTACATAGGGTTTCCCCTTAATTATAACTCTCGCACCCCCATACCATTTGACATTGGGGGCAAAGGGGTTCTTCTTGCATGTGGGGTTTATACCCCTCCTCCAAGGAATACAGAGTGGTACCTGGGGGACATTAGATGGTGGTCTCCTCTCAGGCCCCAGGGATGTGGGCCCTGCCACATGTCAGCTCCTGTCCAGTATTGCTTTGCCTGGGGCAGGGCAGTATTGGGTCCTGTCCTCCAGCACAGCTCCCGGGGCTGGCTATAGTTCTGTACAGCTCTTTCTGACCATTAAATGCTGTTGTACTCTGAAAAAAAAAAATAATAAAATAAAATAAAAGTGAAAGGATAATTTGTTGGGGCACCTGGGTGGGTCAGTTGGTTAAGTGTCTCCCTTTGGCTCAGGTCATGATCTTAGGGTCCTGGGATTGAGCCCCACATTGGGCCCCCTACTCAACCGGGAGTCAGCTTCTCCCTTTGCCTCTGCCCTTCCATCCTGCTCTCCAAGGCTTAAGAGTGAGACAAAAGCTGAGCTCTCAAAAGGAATTATGGAAGCCTGAAGACAATGGAATATCTGTCATAGTGGTAAAAGGGGTCGTAATTTGGAAGACACATGAAGGAAGCTTCTAGGTTGCTGGCAATGTTCTTTACCCTAGCTCAGGTGGTGTACGCATGAATATGTACATTTTGTAAAAATTCCTCTGACTGTGCATTTGTGAGTTGCATATTTTTCTAAGTATTGTTTCAATAAAAAAACTTTGTCAAAAATCTCAGAAAAAATATGTAAATCAATATTTAGAGACATGGAATGATGCCCACACCAGCTTTTCAAGTTCTATTTAGAAATAACATGTAACCTATAATCCTACTTATAATTTTTAAAATTATATACATTTGTAGTTTTTATAGAAATATAAATGCATGAAGATATGCATGGTCATCAAAATGGTGAATATTATCTCTGAGTGGTAGACTCAGAGGGGTGAGTTTTGCTTTCTTCATATTTTTTCTGTACTGTTTGAATTACCTTTTAAAATAAGCATGATCGGGATGCCTGGGTGGCTCCGTTGGTTAAGCGGCTTCCTTCAGCTCAGGTCATGATCCCAGTGTACTGGGATCAAGTCCCACATCAGGCTCCTTGCTCGACAGGGAGCCTGCTTCTCCCTCTGCCTCTGCCTGCCACTCTGCCCGTGCTCGCTCGCTCTCTCTCCCTCTCTCTCTGACAAATAAATAAATTTTAAAAAAAAATTTAAAATAAGCATGATCTCCTTTTCATAATAAAGTTATTTTCATTTTGTAAAATAAAAAAATTAACATCCCAAATTTGAAATTCTCTCCATGTTAAATATAGAAATGGACCAGTGCCAATTACAAACAGATTTTCTAATATTAATGAAAGCTGCAGAAAACCAGAAAAAAATGAGTCTCCCCATACCTTCACAAAAGAATTTTGTAATTTTTTTCTGTGCTTTTCATTTTGTGCTAGTAATTTGGGGAATAATAATAATGTCTGATGTTTAAAATAAGATATTTTTATTTAGTACCAACTTCTGCTGTTCAATTATCTTCAAGGATCCTATGAACTACAGATTATGACAGTTTATGACACAACTACAGATTATGATAAATTTTTTACTGTATTTTATCTCCTGGAAGAAATGCTGATGGAGCAGTGTATTTTATTAAACACCACACTTAAAATAATTAAGTATGTATTAAGATTACACATAAAATAGTTGTTGACTGTTAAATATATTAACAAATTTGTTAAAATTTTCATACTTTAACTTTTTTTAACATCTTAATTTTATTTTTTTCAGTGTTCCAAGATTCATTATTTATGCACCAATCCCAGTGCTCCATGCGATATGTGCCTTCCTTAATACCCACCACCAGGCTCACCCATCTCCCCTCCCCCTCTCCTCCAAAACCCTCAGTTTGTTTCTCAGAGTCCATAGTCTCTCATGCTTCATTTCCCCCGAATCCAATTTCCCTTTCCTTCTCCTAGTGTCCTCCATGTTCTTCCTTATGCTCCACAAGTAAGTAACCCCATATGATAATTGACTTTCTCTGCTTGACTTCTTTCACTCTGCATAATCTCCTCCAGTCCCATCCATGTTGATACAAAAGTTGGGTATTCATCCTTTCTGATGGCTGCATAACATTTCATTGTATATATGGACCATATTTTCTTTACCCAGTCATCTGTTGAAGGGCATCTTGGCCCTTTCCACAGTTTGGCATACTTTAACTTTGATCTACACATTGATCAGGGTTACGAAACTGTAAAACTGTGATGGTGGGAATTATACTCAGCTAAGTTTTGTATGCCTAATCGATAACACCATGCCAGACAAATAGAAACTATCCAAGGAAACTGTTGCTTTATTTGAATTGTTTGATAATTTTCATACCAATCAAAATAACATATTAATATATTTTTAAAATAATTAAAGCTTAGGGCCTTATAATAAAAAGTAATAGTCTCTATTCTGCCTCCTCTCTATTCCCCGGATACAAATACCTGGTTTTATTCTTCCAATTGCCTCCACAGCTCTAACTTATTTGCTTATATATATATTTTTTAAAAATTAAATGCCTTCTTGAAACATTTTCTAGTGAATGCTTATGTGGCAGATGAAAACTTTAAGCTCACCTATACCACTCCTTTTGTAAGTATACTCAGTTCCTCTCTTGGCCATTTCCTCTCCAGTAACACACTAAAACCTCTGTTTACCATCCATCAGGAAATCATCAAAGGTAATACCTCTCTTCTGTGCTTTTGGCTCTACCTCTCCTCAATACCCCTTATATCCCTCTCTACTTACCACGAAAGCACAATATGAATTTTAAAATTTTACCAGTATACACATTGCAGGTTATTTTTCTGTAACTTGACTTTCAATTTGAAAACAGTAGATGGCATTTATATCATTTCAAATTTCAATTTGAAGGCTAGTATAAAATGTGAGAACTGGATCATTTTCCCCCTGAACTCAACTTCACAAATTTTGTCCCACTCAAAAGAAACTATTCTTGGAGTTAACTTCAAATGGGTTGATCTTTTTTCATGTCTTATTACAAACCTAAGAATTTGTTTGTTTGTAATGTCTCAATATTTCTATTTATTCTCTTTATTTTCCTGAGAATCTCCTCTAGTATTCAGCACCATCCCTCCCTTCAAATCCTGGTCTTCTTCTGTAGAGACTGGGAGTCTGGAAGCTGTCTTTCTAAAGCCTCCATTCCAGCAGTCTTGTGGTTTCCATGACACCATGATAAGTATTGCTTCAGGGCTGGGAAGGGAAGGAAAGAAGTCTTACATTCTTGAGATACTGATAGACAGCAATGGACTTTGAGGTTTACTGTACATTCTGGGCTTTCTCTTGAAGATACCTGCTTCACTGCTATAGACAGCTGAGATGGTGAGCAGCACTTTCTTGTTGTCTCTGGAATTTCCTGATTTCCTGAGAAATTTCCTGATTTTCCTTAGATTAGAAGCATCTAATTATCTACAATTGCCTAATTGCCTATTGTTAATTTCTCTTCCACCCCAAATATCTAGGATAATTTCTGTTTTTATAACTAATACCCAAATGATATACCCTCCAAACTCTTGCTCTAATCTGGATAGTTTTTCTTTCTTTAAATTAAAACCTAAATTTACATTTTTTTATTCATTAAGTTCCATTCACAAGTCACCTGGATTGGATCCACTGTTTCTTAATCTGTGTATTTGTATTTTTACTTACTTCTCTGTTTCTTCCTAAGAAAATGAATAAGGAAATTGGTTTAATTTGGTACAATGAGAAATTAGTCATGTATTAATTGTTTAGGTTAAAAATACCTTTGTTAAGCATTTGACAAAATGCAACATCCATTCATGACAAAAACCCTCAACAAAGTAGTTTAGAGGAAGCACACTTGAACATAATAAAGTCCATATATGAAAAATCCACAGCAAACATCACTGTTCAGTGGGGAAAAACTGAGAGCTTTCTGCTTAAGATCAGGAAAAAGACAAGGATGTCTACGTCTTCCACTTTTATTCACCATAGTACGGGAAGTCCAAGCCACAGCAGTCAGACAACAAAAAGAAATAAAAGGAATCTAAATTGACAAGGAAGAAATAAGGCTCACTATTTGTAGATGACATGATACAATATAGAGAAAACCCTAAAGACTCCACCAAAAAAATATTAGAACTGATAAATTAACTGACAAAATTGCAGGGTACAAAATCAATATACAAAATCTATTACAGTTTTATAAATTAACAATGAAGTAGCTGAAAGAGAAATTAAGGAAACAATCCTATTCATAATTGCACCAAAAGCTATATACTAAGAATAAACTTAACCAAGAGTTGAAAGATCTATACTCTGAAAACTATAAAGCAATAATGAAAGAAATGGAAGATGACACAAATAAATGGGAAAATATTCCATGCTCATTAATTGGGAGAACAAAAATTGTTAAAATGTCCATACTATCCAAAACAATATACAGATTCAACATAATCTCTATCAAAATATCAAAAGCATTTTCCACAGAACTAGAACAAATAATCCTAGAATTTATATGGAACAGGAAGCCCATCCAAAGCGGTCTTGAAAAAGAAAAACAACTAGATGTATCACAATCCCAGATTTCAAGACATAATACAGTAGTATTCAAAATAGTATTGTACTGGCACAAAAACAGACACATAGAACAGAATCAAGATCCCAGAAATGAGTTTATAATTATATGGTCAGTTAATCTACAACAAAGGAGGCAAGAATACTCACTGGGAAAAAGACAGTCTCTTCAACAACTCATTCTGGAAAAACTGGATAGCCACATGCAAAGGAATAAAACTGGATCACTTTTTAACATCATACACAGAAAGAAGGTCAAAATGGATTAAGGACCTAAATGTGAGACCTGAAACTATAAAAATCCTAGAAGACAGAACAGGCAGTAATTTCTCTGACATCAGCCATAACAAGAATTTTCTAGATATGTCTCCAGAAGCAAGGGCAGCAAAATTAAACTACTGGGACTACACCAAAATAAAAAGCTTCTTCACAGCAAATATAACAATCAACAAAACTAAAAGACAACACCCTGAATGGGAGAAGATATTTGCAAATGATATATCCCATAAGAGGTTAATATCCAAGGGGCGCCTGGGTGGCTCAGTGGGTTGGGGCCTCTGCCTTCGGCTCAGGTCATGATCCTGGGGTCCTGGGATGGAGCCCCGCATCGGGCTCTCTGCTCAGCAAGGAGCCTGCTTCCTCCTCTCTCTCTGCCTGCCTCTCTGCCTACTTGTGATTTCTGTCTGTCAAATAAGTAAAATCTTTAAAAAAAAGAGGTTAATATCCAAAATATATGAAGAACACATACAACTCAACACCAAAAACTAAATAATCCAATTAAAAAATGGGCAGAAGCAGGAACATACATTTCTCCAAAGAAGATACACAGATAGCCAACAAATACATGAAAAGATGCTCAATATCACTAATCATTAGGGAAAAGTAAATCAAAACCACAATAAAGATATCACCTTACCCTTATCAGAATGGCTAAAATAAAAAACAGAAGAAACATGTGTTGGCAAGGATATGGAGAAAAGTCAACCCTTGTGCACTGTTGGAGGGAATGCAAACTGGTTCAGCCCCTGTGGAAAAAAGTATCAAGGTTCCTCAAAAATTTAAAAATAAAATTACTATATGATCTGGTAATTCTACAATGGAGTATTTACCCAAACAATATGAAAACACTAATTTGAAAAGAAACATGTACTCCTATATTTACTGCAGCATTATTTACAATAGCAAAATTATGGAAGCAAACCAAGTGTCCATTGACAGATAAATGGGTAAAGAAGATGTGGGGTGTGTGTGTATGTATATATATATATGATAGACTATGGTTCAGCCTCAAAATGAATGAAATCTTGCCATTTGTAACAACATGCATGGACCTACAGGGTATAATGCCAAGTTAAATAAGTCAATGAGAAGGACAAAAACCATATGATTTCACCTATATATGGAATTTAAGAAGCAAAACAAATGAACAAAGGTCAACCAAAAATGGGACTCCTAGCTATAGAGAACAAACTGATGGTTACCAAAGAGGAGGTGGGTGGGAGGATGGGTAAAATAGGTGATGGGGATTAACAGAACACTTAGGATGAGCCCCAGGTGATGTCTAGAATTGCTGAATCACTCTATTGTACACCTGAAACTAATGTAACACTGCATGTAATTATAATGCAATTTATAAATAAGACATGTTCTGTGTGATCTCATTTGATCCTCACAATAACTAGATAAACTGAATCTGTTATGGGGCACCTGAGTGGCTCAGTCGGTTTAGCATCTGCCTTCGGCTCAGATCATAATCTCAGAGTCCTGGAATTGAGCCCCACATCGGACTTCTTGCTCAGTGGTAGGAGCCTGCTTCTCCCTCTGCCTGCCACTCCCCCTGCTCATGCTCTCTCTCTCTCTCTCTGTCCCAAATAAATAAGTTAATTTTTTATATTCTTATTTTATAAGTGTGAAGGCTGAAACACAAAGGTATTATGAATTAAGTTGATAAGTCCTATTGTTCAAAATTATGTGTGATTTCTACTACAGAGAAACACCTCTCTAAGCATAAATTAAAAAGTAAAAGAATATCTCTTCCTTTCCTTATCTTCACAAGCTGGCTTATGATTCCTAAAAACTAATATCATAATAATGCCTGAAATTTAGAAAGTGGGTCAAAAGAGTCCAATAGTACATATGGGCAAGCTTACTTATAAGTTGAATACAAAATATTAAGGCTGTAATGACAATAATAATATCCTCCCTGAGTAATCTGAAAATTACAGTCTTCTAAATTATTAAATATTTATACATAATTTTATTTTTCTATAAACCAACCTTTGTATGATAAGGATGTAACATATAACATTAACAATGGAGAAAAAATGTATATGCACAAACACACACCAAGAAGTGGAGAAACACAGTCTCCACTCAAGCTGTCCATGGAAGACAGATACCTCTAGCAGCATTTAATTCTCTAAAAAATAAATCACTATGCAGAGGGTCAAGAGAGAACTGATCATTGTAAGCTTTATATCATCTTAATTAGTATGTGGACATAGACCCCTACAAATCATTGACTGTAGATTTTGAACTTTTACAGGAAAAAGTCACGTGGCTTGGGGTTCCAGTCTACATCTAGACCAGGGGTCAAAGCCTAGTTCTTGTAATTGGTCATGAAAACCTCAGCAAGTTAATCAGTTTCTCTAAGCCTGTGTTCCCTTGTTGGTAAATTACCAGTACTGAACTCCTCACACTGTACTTATAATTAAATGACATAATGCACATAAAGAACCAAGTGAAATGCCAGCCACAGATATTTTCCCCCATTGTCAGTTATTATGAGTATTGCTGGTTTAATAAAATGTGATGTTGGTGGGGGAGAGAAAATGCATGCTGATGGCATCCATTGGTACATCATTTATTAAACAAAGGTTGTAAGAAGAGGATATATATAAAAAGAGAAATATAAATTCTACTCTGTGTTCAGCAACAAATATTCTATGTTCTCTGATATAATTTAATAATCAATCTCACTTACTGCTTTCCCTGAAGTACAAGAAAAACAAAACATGTGTTGCACCAAATTTGAGCTCCTTCCCAACACTGCACTTCTCCAGTGGTACGCCCACAGAGCATATGGCTAACAGAACATTCTCTTCTACATTCTGCACTTAAATCTTCCCTCCAGAGAGGCTCTCTTCCTTCTGGGGCTCACACATTTAAGATGTACCGCAAATTTTCAATTACCATTTAGTCTGGTAGAGAAGGAAGATGCCTTCCTTTGACTTTGCACGTGTAATGGAGGAATGTAAATCTGTTTGATGTGTTTTTAGCTGATTCTATATGGTATTTTTCACAGACCTGCACAACATTTGTTGATCCATTAAAAGTTTAAGCGAGCCCACTTAAGTTGATATAGTGATCAGTAAAAGAATTTTGGAGAGACAAGAGGTGACAGCTCTCAATTGTAAGCAAGAGTACATTTGTTCCTTTTATAAAACTGTCTTATATGACCATGCTTATCAAAATCAGTTCCTGCAAAAAGACTAGGTGTATAACCAGTGTTTATGTAACCCAGCCCAGCAGACCCAGGCAAGTATCACCTTCACATATGTACTAGTATGATCAGATACTTGGTTGAATACATCTGGAAGCAGACATTCTGCTTTAGCAACACTTGCTTAACTTTGGTCTCTGCACAAGAAGACATTGTTAACTGAGATAAACCAGAACATCCCATGTGGACTGCATAGGGCATAACTAGCACCTTATTATAATAGGTAGGAAGGCTATCAACTCCTCACATGACCAATTCTTCCTCATCAAGTAACCACAACCATATTTTAGATATTAGTGATTGTGGGTAAACTCTCAAACAGTTTTTACTTTTGTTTTCTTCTATTTGTCTTTGCTGCGCTAGTTGTCTTCTGAAGTGCTGGACATAACTAATGGGTCAACCAGATGTGTCTCCTTTGACCTAAGTCATTTTCCAATACTTAGATTTCCTTTAAGGCCACTGGTGTTTTTCATCTATCTTCTCCTGATAATTTTTCTGATAGCCCCTGATGACGCCTGATAACTATAGTTTTAGAACCCTGATGGAGGGCAAGTGTTTCTGTCTGACTACTCAGAAGCACCTGAATTCTTGCTTGAATTGGTTGAACCATTTGAAGTGGTCTATATTGACCACTTTTGGTTGAAAAAAGTGACAATTTCATACAATTCTACCTATCATTTTAACTTTGTTTTGCTCATATTATACTTTCTACTTTTGACACTAGCTTTTCAGCCACTGTGCAGAGCTAAGGCAGGTGTTACTTCTCTAAGATACCCAGTGTGGTTGCATTATCAATGATTTCATTGAATGCATCTTCTCTCTTGCTTATTACCATGTTGACCAAATGACCAAATGACCAGTCATACTGGTTAAACTGGCCTCACAGACTACCCTGCCCTGATCTTCATGTTTTTTTGTTCTGTACTAATTCTAAGGTATCAATGAATTCTCTGCTTTTTGTCCTTTTCAACATAATTTCAGCTTTTATTATCATTATTACTGTAGCAGAAATTTACATAACTTTTATTACGTGTCAGTGCTATGCTCAGTGTTTCACATATTTCACTAATTTAAATAAATGAAATTATCTATTACCTCGGCTAGGTGGAGGAATGGATGACACAGTTGAACTTAGTTGAACTGCCATACAACAGAGAGCATTTCCAAATAGAAATTTAATTGGATTATTTTATTAATAGGTTTTTTTGTGTGTACATTTCCAGTGATTTAAAATAAAATTAATTATACCACAATGCATGGCTATCCAGCTCCAATTCCATTAGATTACTGAACCGATGGGGTACACAACTCCAAAGGACTCCATTACATAGAATAAAATGCAAATGGCAACCCTTAAAATATAGCCACAAAGCATGCTTCCTTTGTTTACATATCAGTGAAAGGGTCTGAAATAGATTAAACTATGGGTTTCAATTACTAACTTATTTTTAACAGAATGATTATCAATAAGCATATGATAGCTTCACTGTAGCCAGAGTGTACTCTCCAGCCTTTAACTTTGAATTTGGCCATGTGATTGTGAATCCTTTGGCCTATGGGTTGTCAGTGGACATGACATGAGAAGGTCTTTGGAATGGGTTTGTGTGGTTAGTAGCTTTCTTGCACTCCTAACTCTTGTCCTGAGAAGAACATGCCACATGTAGTAGCTTCTGGTCCAAGAAAGATGACAGACTAATGAAGCTGGCTTAGATAATTCAACCCACAACTTTCAGCCAAGCCCAGCTGAACCCAAACCCCAGATGACATACAGATGCCCAAGTGAGATATACATTTTTATTGTTGTATGATAATTCATGTAGGGTAGTCTGTTAAATGTCAATATGACAATGGCTGACTGTTAAAATACCCTACAGCTGAAATAGGTAAACTAGATAACAGAATATGTTTGTGGTCTGTTTCATGTTAAGGTTGTGTTATTATGAGTTTCCCAAAAGTTTACACTGTATGATTCCTGCTCTTATAGCTAACATCATCTGTTATGTAGATACCTTGCTCCTTCTTTAATTGCACAAACATTCATTTGACATCTTTTAGGTTCCAGGACTCATGGGAGTTTCTGGGGATACAGAGATGAATAAGACGTCATCAGTAAGCTCAAGGAGCTTAAAAGTAATTGAAAGTAATAGACCAGTGACACAGTAATGGAAACTTGTATGATAAACCATTATACAAAAGGCCCTGCACAAAGATAGTAAGCTCATTTGTTTTATAACAAACAAGCATAAAGCTAATCTGTGACCATGGGTCTAAGTTTTTGCCCATGCTGAACCCAGTTCACATGTATGAGAACCAAAGCCATCATTCTGGCCTCTCAGCCAGAGAGGTCTGTGAAACTCAGCCTTCTGGCAACCTCGCTTATTCATTTCTAAGCAAATAAAATAGATGTCACAAATTCCATGCACCAAAGTTCATATATTATACTCCTAATATTTACCTCAAGACCTCCAAACCAGAAAGTTTTCCTTTTTATCAGGCACAAATATCCACCTATCACGCAGTGGTTTGTTAGCATGTTCTCAGCTAGCAGAGCAAATGGAGGCACAGTCTATATGTGAAATTGGAATCTGAAAATGAAATGAAATGAAATGAAGGGCCACCCTATGGACCCATGGAGATTGTGTGATTTAAGGGGGAAAAAACAGTGAACTCTCTATAATAAGAAAATCCTGTGTCTGAACCAAAAGAGAAACAACAGTTTCTATGGCAGGTAGGACTGAGGATGTGGCTTTAGGTGGTAGGGGGAAGAAACCCAATGAAGGTACCTGACTCTCTTCTTTCTTTCTTTCCTTCTTTCTTTCTTTTTACATAAATTCAATTTGGTTAAGACATAGTGTATTATTAGTTTCAGGGGTAGACTTTAGTGATTCATCATTTGCACAGAACACCCAAAGGTCATTACATCAAGTGCCCTCCTTGATACCCATTGCCCAGTTACCTCACCCCTCCTCCCCTCCAGCAACCATCATTTTGTTTCCCTAGAATTAAGAGTTTCTTATAGTTTGCCTCCCTCTCTGTTTTTATCTTATTTTATTTTTCCTTCCCTTCCCCATTGTTCATCTGTTGTTTCTTAAATTCCACATATGAGTGAAATCATATGGTATTTGTCTTTCTCTGACTGGCTTATTTCACTCAGCAAAATACCCTCTAGTTCCATCTATGTCCTTGCAAATGGTGAAACTTCATTCTTTTTGATGGCTAACATTCTGTTGTTTTAATTTTTTTATTTTTTCAGTGTTCCAAGATTCATTGTTTATGATCTAATCCCAGTGTTCCATGCAATATGTGCCCTACTTAATACCCACCACCAGGCTCACCCATCTCCCCAACCCCCTCCCCTCCAAAACCCTCAGTTTCACAGAGTCCATAGGCTCTCATGCTTCATCTCCCTCTCTGATTTACCTCAATTCGCTTTTCCTTTCCTTCTCCTAATAGTCCTCCATGTTTTCCCTTATGCTCCACAAGTGAAACCATATAATAATTGACTTTTACTGCTTGACTTATTTCACTCAGCATAATTTCCTCCAGTTCTGTCCATGTTGATTACAAAAGTTGGGTATTCATCCTTTCTGATGGAGGTGTAATATTCTGTTGTATATATAAACCACATCTTCTTTATCCATTCATCTGTCTATGGACATCTGGGCTCTTACCATATTTTGGTTATTCTAGACATTGCTGCTATAAACACTGGGGTGCCATTGGCCCTTCAAATCACTGTTTGTATCCTTTGGATGAATATCTAGTAGTACAATTGTTGAATTGTATGGTAGTTCTATTTTTGACTTTTTGAGGAATCTCCATACTGTTTTCCAGAGTGGCTGCACCAGTTTGCAGAAATAGACCCTCAACTCTATGGTCAACTTATCTTCAGCTAAGCAGGAAAGAATAGCCACTGGGAAAAAGGTCTCTTCAACAAATGGTGTTGGGAAAATTGGACAGCAACATGCAGAACGAAACTGGACCACTTGGCATTCTTAAATGTAAGTTACACTGATCACATTCTTTAAAGGAACTGTGGTCAGACCGCTGACACTTCAGTTTCCTCCTTTGCTATGTTTCTCCTGGTGTTTTGTTCATTGCTGTCTTACTGACACTGGTGCTCACAAAACATTGTTCTAAGAGACACCCCTCCCTCTGCTCATCCTACCCTCCCCCTCCATCACACCTCTTCAATTGAAGTTAAGCTGTGCCACATAGTTCACGTTTTTTAGGGAACCACTTATTTTTTCTCAGCTCAAATATCCTCATACATAGAATGGGAATAATAAAATTTGCTTTGCAGATTTATTCCAAGGAGTAAAGATCACATGTGTAAAATGCTCATCCCAGTATCTGGCACATAGAATGAGTGGACAAATAAAATAAATTTAATTTGAATAGCAAGATTTCTAACATGAATGATCATCTAACCATGTCAAATATGAAATTATTTTACCATAAAAATAGCAGGAATATATCCTATTGTATATTTAATTTACTGAGGTTATCAAAGATTTTCAAAAAAAAGAATCATCCTGTCTGCAATTAATTTAATAAACAATATTTCAAAAAATGAACAATATTCTGACTTTGTCAACACCCTGAAATCTAAATATGGGTATTTCTAGAATAACATTTTTGCATAGACACAAGCTGAGGCAAAAGGAGATTAGTATTTGTGGTAGCTTTTCCAAATTCAACAACAGGATATTTGGTTTGATTTGTTTCATTATCTCAGTGCTAATGAGGGTCGTGCATATCAAAGGCTTTAATTACAGATGAAAGGCATTACTCACAGTGGATAAGAAAGAAAGACATTAGAGTCTCACTAGCAACCTGCTTTCCTGAGCAAGACTGTGGTCTTATGGAAGAATATTGCACTGTAATTACAGCATCCTTTTAGTATGATTGTAACTGTAGATGACTTATCTTCTGACCACAATCTGCTTTTTGTTCATGAGCTAAATTGTCACTTGTTCAGCAACTAACATATTCTTTGTGCTTTGTCTTGATTTGCCAGATGATCAAGAACGCAACAAAATATGCAGCTAATTGTTTCTATTTCACTTGGCAGTTATTGAGAAAGAGTGAATATATCTTCCAGTTATTTTGGAAGTTTTCCCACTGAGAAGCTTTAAGGAGTATTAACTGGCATCTGTGTGACATGAAAGGAACAAATTTTCATTTTGAAATGGGATATATTTTAGATTAGGGACTCATTAAAATATTAGTAATGGCAAGGTAGGGCAAGCTAGAATCACATGATCAGTTTTCCACTTTAGGGTCATTCTCCCTTGAATACCAAGATGGACTGCCAATCACTTATCACTTCAATTTATAATATTTAATCAGATATTGCCAAGTGTAGAATGTCTGTTATAATAAACCTTCCAACTAGTCTGCATAAGATTTTTCCCCCTTAATGATAAAAGGGAACTCTAAATTTATACCTTAGGAGTTCTCTAGGGAATGGTTTATAAGGGTGTGACAGAGCAGAAGTGCTATGTCCCCACAAAAATGTTCCTCCAAAATCTCAAGTCATTAATTAAACCATGCTTAGTTTTGACAGATTGGTTAATTAAAATTGCATGCCCTCTCCCTGGATCTTTTCTCATTTAAAAGTGCTTCCTGAGAACAGTCAGCAATAAATTCTGAGGTAATTTTCTCACTACAGAAATTATTTCACTATGGGAAAATATAGAACTTGAAATAATCCCCATTTTGTGGGGTTTTTTTTAATTTTTTTTTAAAGATTTTATTTATTTATTTGACAGACAGAGATCACAAGTAGGCAGAGAGGCAGACAGAAAGAGAGGAGGAAGCAGGCTTCCTGCTGAGCAGAGAGCCAGATGTGGGGCTAGATCCCAGGACCCTGGGATCATGACCTGAGCCGAAGGCAGAGGCTTTAACCCACTGAGCCACCCAGGCGCCCCCCATTTTGTGGTATTAACACACCTTTCCCTACTACCCTGCCTCCCCCCATACACACATGCATGCACACACACACTTACACACACACATGCACATACACACACAGTGAGCACTCCTGAATCTACAGCCCTGTGGGGGTGGAGGAATGTCGAAGTCACTCTTATTTAGGTCAGCTCTTCTCACTGTGGTAATTAGCTTTCAGTATCCTGGCAGGCTCAAGCGTATTTCAGGATTTCAGTTCTGTGTAACCATATAGGCTATACATAGACTTTCCCCTACAAATTTCTATTTTCACTTCCTCACTACCAATCTAAAAAATGTCTCCTTTAGGAAGGAAATGTGGTTTATTAGATATCAGTCTAAATGTAGAACATTCAAACATTTTCCAAGAAGACCATGAAAGCAAAAGATAATTCTTTTCAAGTATGGGGGAATTAGTATTTCATTTGATTTTTATTGAAGTATAATTGACATATAACATATTAGTTTTCAGGGGGGCAACATAGTGATTTGATATTGGTATACATTGGCCAGTGATCACCACAATAAGTCTAGTTAACAAGCAAAGTTAGTATTTTAATTATTACTGTTAAGTTGCTCCCGCTGGTGATAGTAAGAAAGGCTACGAGGCAAATGGATCCAAGAGATGAACTTTATTGCAAGCACCCTCAGGCGAGGTTCCACGACTCACAGAGAAGGAGAGGGAGTGAGTCAGGGAAGTCGCGCTGGGAGGGAGTTGGCGAGGTCTTTTATGGGGCCAAGGCAAGGCATGGGCTCACATCCATATATAGTAAGGTATTTGGTGATCGGAAGGTATGGGGTGAGGGAAGTCTGTGATGGGCAGTCCTCAATTGGGAAGTTCCTGGGTGGAGAGTTTCAGTTTCCTGGCAGTGACGTGGAGGCCTCAGTAAGGATGGCAGGAAAGTCCGCCATCTTGGAGAGGGTTGGCGGGAAGATCCGCCATTTTGGAGCCCCGTTTTCCCCGACCAGCCCATCAATTACAGAATGTCTGAAAAACAGTATTTTTGTATTAGAATCTAAAAAGTTAGACTTAATATGAAATAGTTTTATTTAATCAATAAATTAAAAATGGAAATTTGTTTTGAATAGTTTAATAACAACCTCTACGTACAGCTTTTTATGAGTCAACAAATCTGCAGTCATTTTATGGGATTTTTTGGTTCTTAGCTAATATAAGAACATTTTTATCTTTAATAAGAATGTTTATGGGACGCCTGGGTGGCTTAGTTGGTTAAGCGGCTGCCTTCGGCTCAGGTCATGATCCCGGTGTCCTGGGATCGAGTCCCACATCGGGCTCCTTGCTCGGCAGGAAGCCTGCTTCTCCCTCTGCCTCTGCCTGCCACTCTGTCTGCCTGTGCACTTGCTCTCTCTCTCTCTCTCCCTCTCTCACAAATAAATAAATAAAATCTTAAAAAAAAAAAAGAATGTTTATTTCATTTACATTTATCACAGTAACTGATGCCATTGTTATAAATTTATTGCACGTTTTTCTATGGTCTTTGATTTATAGCTACATCGGTGAATATTGTTTTGCTATTTTCTATATTTCACCATATTGGCAGATCACAAATATTTTGACACAGAGAAAATTTAATAAGTCAAGATGATATACATAAAAAACCTCAAGATTTTCACTTTGTTTTCCTACAATGTAGCACTGTCATGCTATTCTTGTGCCTAAAGCACCACAAAGGCTTCCCAGCAAAGAAAGAATAAAACTAAGCTCCTTGCCCTGACTTAAACAACCTTGCAGGGACATCTCTCACCTCAAGTCCTACACATTTCCCACTCTATTCCAGACACACTGGCCTCCTCTTTCTGTTTTAATCTCACCAACCAATTTCCTGCTGGCCTTTGCAATATAAAATTCATACTGAGTCTGAAGCTTAATCGACAGAGCCACCCAGATGCCTGGATTCCTCATTTTGGCACCTTTCTACCATAATATAGTGTTAGCTCCTCCAATACAGGATCTTGTCTATTTTGGTTGCCATTTTATCTTCACTTCTTTCAGTGAAGTTATTCAGTAATATTTGTTAAGTGTATGAAAAAGTAAATAAAACTCATAAGGGAGATTTCAAGGAATCAGCATCCAAGCTGGTCATACTATTTGGTGTCAATTCTTCTGAGTTGCTGTTGGTTTCTAAAAAGGACTGGGAAAGGAGCCAGTTCTGAAAAGATTAGGGTTATGGCAAATCTACTTTAATTTAGCCAGTTCACTGATGGATGGATGAACATACAAAATATATAACCTATCTCTCTACTGTGTTATGTGTTGAACCAAAGCAACAACAACATAAAAACTTATTTCCTGGGGTGCCTGTGTGGCTCAGGGGGTTAAGCCTCTGCCTTCCGCTCAGGGTCCTGGGATCAAGCCCCTGAGTCGGGCTCTCTGCTCAGCAGGGAGCCTGCCTCCCCCTCTCTCTCTGCCTGCCTCTCTGCCTACTTGTGGTCTCTCTCTCTCTGTCAAATAAATAAATAAAATATTTTAAAAACTTAGTCCTGAAGTCTTAATGGGCAAGACTTCAAGGAAACCCATGGCCAAAATACAACCATAAGAGTTTTCCCAGAATAAATGTCTTAGCCTTATGTTAATTGCAAACATACTATTGATGGTTTACATAAACCCAGTGAAATATCCCAGAAACCCTCATATTTTGGATTTCAAAGTGCTTGGACTTCCCAAGTCTGAAAGTAGTTCAAATATTATGTTTCAGTTCATGAATCCAGATGTTTTTTTTTACAAAATATGTTTAAAAAAAGATCTCTGGATTTTCACTAGGGTTATGATTGCCAGATTCAGCAAAGAAAAGTAGAGGACACCCAGTTACATTTGAAAGTGAATTTTAGGTAAACAACAACAACAAAAGTTTAGTGAAGTGTGTTCCATGCAAATTTGAAAGAGACTTATGCTAAAAAAAATTGCTTGTTCTTTATTTGAAGTTCAAATTTAGCTGAAAGGCCTACCTTTTTTCTGATAACCCAGGCCAGGGCCCATGACTGAGCAATATTTTCTCTAAGTGGTACATTTAGGATTCCTATCCCATTTATAAAGCACAGAAAATTAGCATCCAGCTCTTACTGCCTAGACTTCCTGAATATAAAAGAACAGATTCACTGTTTGCCTTGAACTCTGGGTCTTAATGGATGCTCTGACCCTTAGTTCAGTGATGAATTGGGGCAAAGATATGGAAATATGCATTTGTATACTACACATGCATGTTTGTTTCCATTCACAGCGTGATTTCTTTTTCTCAAAATCTTCAGAGACTCTATTACAAATCACTTGGTTTCATTATTCTTCTAACGAAATGCTGTTTATTCAGTCAAAACTCTGAAGTGTTTTAGGATGATAGCACTAATGGGAAATGGCTTATGATTCCCACACAGTGTTAAGTATACCGTAAAGCTTGATGGGACATAAAGCATGGCTGCACCAGGGAGTTCCTTCGTTTATGTGCAATGTGAGATGGAAGTTTTCATTTAACAGGCAGCACTTTCCATTCACTGGGGAAGTATGATTGCTAGACACTGTGTTTATCTTTAATGATTGCATTCCTGCTTTGCAAATTCAGTTCTCCTTTTCTGATTAGAGCTCATAGTGAAAAAAAGAGAACAAAAAATGTGAACCTTTCAGATTTCTGCTAATAAATACACAAATGGGTCTGCACACGGACCTAGCCCCCTCCCCCCAATTTCTTCTGTTTTTAATGGGGACAAATGCAGCCTTCAACTTAGCTCCTTACCTGTGCATTCAGGAAACTCAAGGTAATGAGTATCACCTCTCTCTGTGGGATAGATAATTCTCTCAACTGGGGACTTCATATTGGTTATTAGACATTTTCATGATGTCTCATAAAATAACTTTTCCTTGATCCCAAACCACCAAGTCCACACTCTACTTCCTTTCCCTCCCTAACAGACCAGATCTGCACGGTTTTCCATCTGTACATCCTTTTTTGCCTTCTACTTCCCTCTGTACCCACGGCACTCTCAGTTCCAACCCTAGCATTCATCCAGCCTGCTCTCTCCTAGATCATCATACTGCACAGCCTATGGAGAGATCCTTAAGCCCTTGGCAGGCAGAACAATGGCCCCCACAGACTACCACGTTCTAATCCCCACATCCTTGAACATGTTATGTTACCTGGCAAAGGCAAATTAAGATACCAGGTGGAATTAAGTTTGTTAATCCAGTGACCTTAAAATAGGGAGATTATCCTGGATTATCCAGGATGGACCAATGTAATTACTAGGGTCTTTAAAAATGTTAGAGGGAAGAGCACCGGGATGGCTGAGTTAGTTAAGCGTCTAACTTTTGACGTTGGCTCAGGTCATGATCGCAGGGTCATTAGATGGAGCACCAGGTCAGGCTCTATGCTCTGGAGGGAGTCTTGTTGAGATTCTCTTTCTCCCTCTGCCCCTGCCCCCACTCACTCTCTCTCTCTCCCTTTCTCTCTCAAATAAACAAATCTCTTAAAAAAAAAATTTTTTTTAATTAAAATGTTAGAGGGAGAAGAAACCCAAAAGATGGTAGTATTAAATGATCTGGTTTGATGTTGCTGTTGTTGAAGGAGGAAGGGGCCAAGAGCCAAGGAATGCAGGCAACCTCCAGGAGATGGAAAAGGCAAGAGAATGAACCCATCTAGAACCTCCAGGAGGGATTGCAGACCTATAAATGCCTTGATTCTAGCTCAGCAAAATCTATGCCAGACCTCTGACTGACAGAACTATAATATAATAAATTTATATTGTTTTAAATCACCTAGTTTATGGTAATTTGTGGAGGCAGTAGTGGGGAACTAATACAGGTCCCTTGTTGTAACTCTCCACTAGCTTTCCTCCTACCCTCAGGCTGTTTCAGCTTTGCACACAGACCCTCTGCTCCTGAGCCTTTGAATCCTCTTGCTCTGTCCTAGATGCACTAGACCTACTTTGCATTATCCTCATTCAGGGCTCTATGCACCACCTCTAAGCGGATTACTCACACGTTTACATTCCAAGCCCATATTTCTCATTGAATTTCAGGCCTATAAATACAACTGGATGCCTGACAGCACTTCTCATATGAATCATAGTCATTTCAAAAACCAATACACTCTAAGAATGAAATCCTGACCTTTCCCCCAAATCGTGATCTTCTTCCAGCATGTTCTAGCTCAGTAAATGGAACCCCAGTCCACCTAGTTATACAAGCCAGACACTTAGGAGTCATCTTTGACACCTCTTCCTTTCCCTTATCTCCTAGATGAAATCCATTGTTATCTCCTATCCATTTTACTTACTAAAAATTGCTAAAATCCATTCATCTACGTCTTTATATCTCCACTACACCACTCTGGCTGTATCGTTTGCTATTGCTATGTACTAGATTGGCACAAATTTAGCAGCTTAACCCAACACCCATTTATTAGGTCACAGTTTTGTAGATCTGAAATCCAGAGTTGGTTCTTTGTTGAGGCTGAAATCAAGATGTCAGTGGGCTGAATTGTCATCTGGGGCTCAGGGTCCCCTCACAAGATCATTTCTGTTGGCATAATTGGTAGAATTTTACTTCTTATAATGAAATACTTCTTATAATGAAATCCCCAATTCTTTGCTGACTATTAGCAGGGAACTGCTCTTAGCTTTCAAAGGCCACCCACATTCCTGTTCACACGGTCCTCTCCAACCCAAAGTTATCAATGGTTCAGTGACTTTTCTACTTCCCACTTCTCTGACTTCTTGTCCTATAACCAACTGGAGAAATGTCTCTACTTTTAAGAGCTCATGGGAGTAGATCAGTCATACCTGGACAATCTCCCTATCCTAAAGTCAACTGTGCATGTGCCATATAATATAATCAAGGGTGCAATCTCTCATCAAATTAACTGATACTGGAAATTAGGGTGGGATATCTTTGGGGAAACATTTTTGAAATTCTGCCTACAACATTAGCCTGAATTTTCATCATTGTTCTCTGTACTATGAATTGGGTCCTGATTCACCCAGCCAAATCCATGATTTCCCCGACTCTGGTCTCTTCACACTTCAACCAGTGTGATGATCTCAAAACACACACCTAATAATGTTACCCACATGTTTCAATGTGCTCTGAAGTACAACCGTAGCCTAAAAGAGTGCTGCCTGATTTGTCTATAGCCCAGTGCCTATAGCTTCTCTCTCTCCAGCAACTCTGGGAGATCAGCACAGAACCCTCCAGCAACTACCTAAACACTTTTGCAGCATTTCAGAATAATTTCACATCTGATGAAACTAAAAATAAATTTGTGGCTTTTATTTTTATTTACTTTTTTATTTTGAAGTTACATTATTTTAGTAATTTATTGTTATTTTATTTTATACAAATATTAGACTGTGAACAATGGTTAAGTGGCCCTTAACCATTTTGTTAAGAAAATGAAGAAAATTAGAGAAGAGCTGGACCAGTGAGCTCTGCATACTCTGGCCTTAACTTCTTCAGCTCCACTTCATGCCTATGATCTCTGACTCTTTAAACTCTAGCCACAGTGCCCACCAGGTAGTTTCCTCTGCTTTCCATATTCCTTGTGCAATGCCTACTGCTATTACTTGATCACAACCTTCCCATTATATTCCTTCATTGTCCCAGAGGTCTCCAATATGTATCTATCACAATCTCAATATTAATAAATGGTAAATGTTTATTTTTTAAAATCTGCTTTCCTCCTAAAACATAAGCTCTGTAGTATCAGAGAGCTTATCATCTAGCTCATCAGCACATGCACAGCTGTCTGCATTGCCTGATGCAAACTAGGTGCTCAATGATGCATATGGAATGAGAGAATGAATCAATCAATAAACATAATCCATATTATTAAATTCAAATAGTATTTCAACCAATTATTACCTGTTTGATCTTAATCATGACAGCTAAATTTCCTAAACTTCATTTTTACTATTGGTAAAACTGGAATACATTATTTCCTCACTTTGTAAAATGTTTCCTCAGTGCTGCAGGAGGACTGCTTCTGGCACATTGTACAGCTGATTTATACCCAGATAGACAATGCTCAGAAGGGGCTTTGGCTGCAATGTCAACACCTGAGTGTAAACAAATGCTGAAGACATGATTTCAAGTATGTGGCGATCTTCTTTTTTTTTAATTGAAGTATGGTCCATATACAACGTTATATATAGGAATTCAACAATTCTAAACATTATGCAATGCTCACCATGTTATCACGGTGTAGTTACCATCGGTCACCATACAACATGACCACGATGTTATTGACTACATTTGCACTGCTATCCTTTTCATCCCTGTGACTTATCTGATAATGGAAAGTCTGTACCTCTTAATTCCCTTCACCTCTTTTACCCATTCCTTCTCCTCTCTCCCCTCTGGCAACCATCAGTTTGTTCTCTGCATTCATGAGCCTGTTTCCGTTTGTTTGTTCTGTTTTTTAGATTCCACAAATAAGTAAAATCATATAGTGTTTGTCTTTCTTTGTCTGACTTCTTTCACTTGGCATAATACCCTCCAATTCCATCTATGTTGTTGCATATGACACGATTTCATTCTTTTCTATGGCTGAGCAATACCCCATGGTATATATATCACAATTCCTTTATCCAATCTATCAATGTACACTTAGGTTGCTGGTATATCTCGGCTATTGTAAATAATGTTGGCAATAAACATAGGCATGCATATATCTTTTTAGATTAGTATTTTCATCTTCTTTGGGGAAATACCCAAGAGTGGAATTAAAGGATCATATGGTATTTCTACTTTTAACTTTCTTAAAAGATTTTATTTATTTATTTGACAGAGAGAGAGATCACAAGTAGGCAAAGCAGCAGGCAGACAGAGAGGAAGAAGCAGGCTCCCTGCTGAGCAGAGAGCCTGATGCAGGTCTCAATCCCAGGACCCCAAGACCATGACCTGAGCCTAAGGCAGAGGCTTAACCCACTGAGCCACCCAGGCATCCCATCTACTTTTAATTTTTTGAGGAACCTCCATACTTTTTCCATAGTGGCTGCACCAATTTATGTTCTTACCAATAGTGCTGAGAGTTACCTTTTCTCCACCTCTTCACCAGCACTTCTTATTTCTTGTCTTTTTCATACTTGCCATTCTGACAGGTGGGAAGTGATACCTCAGTGTGGTTTTGATTAGCATTTCTCTGATGATTAGTGATGTCGAGCATCTTTTCATGTGTCTGTTGGTTGGTCATCTATATATCTTCCTTGGGGAAATGTATATTCAAGCCTTATGCTCATTTGAAAATACAATTGTTAGTTTTTTGTTTTGTTTTGGTTTGGTTTGGTTTTGATTTGTAAAAGTTCTTTATATATTTTGGATATAAACCCCTTATCAAATAGATTATTTGCAAATATCTTCTCCCATTCAGTAGGTAGCCTTTTCATTTTGTTGATGGTTTCCTTTTCTTTGCAAAGTTTTTTAGTTTTATGTAGTCCTCATTTTTTTTTTGCTTTATTTATTTTTATTTTTGTTTTGGTTTCCCTTGCCTGAGCAGAGATATCTGGAAAAATGTGAGTGTGAAGTAACCTTGACTGAATGTGAAACTGAGAGAGTAGGTTGAGAGCTACACTAACACTGGTGGTAGCAGGACAGGAAACAGTCCCAGTCACGTACGTTACATATCTACTTTTATCAGAGATGAAAGTTCTGCAATGGCAGTAACAGTGAGCAGAGGGTCCCTGCCGTCTTCTCCTCTGGTAGTTGTAACACCATCAGCTGACTCTAAAGTAAATGTTTCAGAGGCAGTTGTAGGTTTGCAACCTCACTGAAAAAGTACCTCTGAGTTCCAAAATATCTATACTAATACAAGAGAAGCAAAGGCCTCTAAAGAATAAAAAAAACAGGGGCACCTGGGTGGCTCAGTGGGTTAAGCCTCTGCCTTCGGCTCAGGTCATGATCCCAGGGTCCTGAGATTGAGCCCCACATCGGGCTCTCTGCTTGGTGGGGAACCTGCTTCCCCCTTCCTCTCTCTGCCTGCCTCTCTGCCTACTTGTGATCTCTCTCTCTGTCAAATAATTAGATAAAATATTTAAAAAAAAAGATTAAAGAAACATCCAGAATTCTTGATTAACTCTTGGGGACCCCAAAATAAAAATACTATATTACCCTTTCAGTTTGACAGATAGTGGTTTGAGATACTAATTTGAATACAAAGGAGTTACAAATTATATCTCCCCCAAATTGGTAAATAGCCCATTCAATCTATAGATCAGTCTACCAAAATGTCTACTTATTATGTATGATAGAATGTCTACACTTGTTTTAAGTAAGAAAGTAAGATATGCTGTTTTGTTACTTCTCTCCCTTATCCTTGTGTCGAATTAGGAAAAGATAGACTGGAAAAATACACCATTGATAAAGATCCATCTGTCTGATTCCTAAAGGTCCACATGAGAAACAGAGCCCAAACAATAAAGGGTGTTTTCAGAGAGATGATGTCTGTAACTTGCTGGAAACAACTCAAGTAATGACTCTCACCCCAGAGAACTGAGTGATGGTGGGAAAACAAGAGACACACAAATGTCCCATTATGCAGAGCTCCATCTTCTTCTACTACCATCAGAGTCAAGCCTAGCAGTAGAGACAATGGCATATTGGATAGTCTGCACCCAGCCTTGACAGATTCATGCTCAGACTTTTATAAATGTACATTAGTTCTTGGACTTCTTTAATATAGATTAATTTTACTAAACCTGGTCAGGACATGCCTTAGAAGTTGTGTTTGTTAGGAAAAGATAGGCTTTGGTTATAGCAAAGCGTGGGGAAGGGAAAATTTTAAGAAGGTAGAAGAAATAGGATTTTTTTTACAATGAGTACTGGAAAGAATTAATAGAAAGGAGTTTGAAATATGGATATCAGATTTGTAAGAATAAGAGTATGTAATAAAAATGAATACTTCGGGTGCCTGGGTGGCTCAGTGGGTTAAGCCGCTGCCTTCGGCTCAGGTCATGATCTCAGGGTCATGGGATCGAGTCCTGCATCGGGCTCTCTGCTCAGCAGGGAGACTGCTTCCCTCTCTCTCTCTCTGCCTGCCTCTCTGTCTAATAAATAAATAAAATCTTTAAAAAAAAAAAAAAAGAATACTTCTATAGGGCTTCTGATGTGCCAGGTGCTCCTGTAGGAGCCTCACGTGTAGTAACTCTTGTAATGTCCCATGCATGACTCATGATGACCGTACCATCACTAACAGAGAAATGAGGAAACTAAAGGACCAAAGTTGACAATCTGCTCAAATAAGTGTCTGAACCAAGTCTGAAACCAGGCATCTCAGCTCTAGACCAGTCTTTTAACTACCACACCTTGTAAGAAGTGGTAAATACTTTATATTAAGAATTCAATCATAAGCAAGAATTTGGGAATATGGCTGAATGACATTTAAAGGTCCAGGAAGAAGGTAACTATGCAGGAAGAACTTGGGAAGGTGTCTCATAACATCCAGTCTGGGGTTTCATATAGCAGAAATGCCTTGTTTGTAACAAGAGCAGCCTCTTTGAAACTTGATCTTCCTGCCCTATTGCCCTGGGTTTTTATTACCTGAAAAGAGCCCATTTATTATCTCTAGTGGAGCAAATTTCCAGCGGCTATGAGAAATAAGGCTGCAATTACTCAACATCTGAAAACTCTTAGAAAAGGCAACGGCTGGTCATAACCTTGACAAACTAATTAACACTGTTTGCAGGTGATTTCAAAGGTAAAAAGATACAGTTTTAATAATATTTGTGCATTAAGCCCTGATATATTATTCTTTGTTAATCTTCACTTGGCTACAGTATTTGCTACAATTATTTTATTTGGGGCCTTTTTTATTGGGGGGGGCACATTAATAAATCCTCCATTGACAAAAATTTAAAATATTCTTAAATCTTATTTTTTTCCCATTTAGTGATTTTTCTGTTTTAGGATTAAAAACACCAATGACCAAATACTATTTTAAGCAAAAACAAAGAAATGATGACAGCATTTTATAAAAGAAATAATGGCCATGAAATTTAACCAAATCTTGATTTAGTTATAATATTTTCCACCATATTGAACTGTGTTGACATAGAAAGCATTGAGAAGATTGCATCTATATTGCATTATTATGTTTCAAGTAATAATGATTTGTCATGCTTCAGTACCAAGAAATATATGAGGATATTTTGTTACATTTACCACCATGTTGCAAAAAAAAAAAAAAAAAGGAAAAAAAGAAAGAAGAAATGAAGAAAGGAAGAAAGAAAGAGAAAGACAAGAAATAGTAAGCTTAGAGCAATGAGAATATTTATATGGAATTCTGTAATAACTCTGTTTAATCTAATAGCAAATAATTCCTATTCAATAACAAAGAGTTAACTGTACACCTTTAAACAATATGCTATGACAAATTAAACAATTCTCAAGAAATCATTTTTGTAAAGCAACTTACAATTGGAATCTAGACAGAGCACTTGTTATGCAGCATTCTAAAATGCAGAATTTTGACCAAAACATATGAAGCATAAATAGAAAGTTCATTCAATTATAGAAAAAACACACCATAATAAGAGCTACAATCTATAATCACACTGTCAAGGTATGTAGGACAGAAATCACTTACTGTGGATTAAAGGGGAAAGACAAAGGGGGAGAGGAGAGAGAGAGGAAGAAAGGGAGAGAGAAAGATAAGTTTGTTTCATGAAAAAATGTATATAGATACATTATAGTACTTGAGTTTTGTGTAAATGGGAGGTAGGTACTTTAAAGTTTTGCATATCAAAACATTTTGACATCTTAAAGTACCTATGAAATTGGGGTATTGCATAGAAACTGACACACAGACTGAGAGAAAACTGTCTCTTCTTTAAAAAAAAAAAAGATCACAGTGAAATTGACCAATGGATCAGTAAATATAGAGAATTGCACAACCAATAAACAACACATGTTTCTTTTAAGAACAGAAGTAAAATAATGCTTTAAATTTATATAAAATTTTGACAAGGACAAAAATCTTAAAAAAGTTAAATCTGAAATAACCTTTACCTAAAGTTATAAATCCTATCTAGCATTTTCAAACACATGATTTTGAAATAGAATGTTCCAAACTACTATCTAATAATAAGAACTCTGTGATTCTAATATTGTTTCAAAATTCAAAGTTATCATAAATTTTTGTGTATTGTTACCTTTTTATACAAATGTAGATATGGAATATTAAAATGAAGAAAATTAAATTTTTATTTTTTAAAAAAGGGATTTGTGTGTTATATGCAAATAATGAATCATTGAACACTATATCAAAAACTAATGATGTACTGTATGGTGACTAATATAACAATAAAAAATGAATAATGAAATTAAAAAAATAAAATAAAAAGGGATTTGTCGTGATTAATATTTTTTTATGTCCTTTTAAAAATTCTTCATAAGCTGTTAATAGTCATGTTTAGCTTTCCAGTGTTTTAGATAAACTGGAGCAGAAAATTAAATCCGTATTTTAGTGAACATGATCTTCATAGGTGGAAAATTCTACTTCAGTGCCTGGACTACCTGAATTATTAGTTGGATGTTACTTGAGTACTCTTGATGAAAAGGGAATTATATTGTCACATTCAAAAGAAATTCAATTAGCATGTAGCAAAACACAAAATAATTTTCCAACCACATTATCTATCATGTGAAATACCATAATCATAAAAACTTCTATTCTTGGAAATTTATGTTTACATTACTATAATTTCTCAATGTAATAAACTTTCTCTGCATATATCATCAACTGCTTAACAATTATGTATCTAGATCCATTATTTCCACCTAATCATACACTGAAATAACAGAGTAACATGAAATTAAGATAAATCACCAGTTTTTTCCCCAAGAACAGCAATTTAAAAACTGATCCCAATAAGTATTTGCTTTCTATAACCTTGACTCTACTTTCATTCTTAATAATATCACTTTTTTTTCTTGTTCATACCATAAAACAAGGACATTAAATATCAGAATGTGAAAACCTGGAAAAAGTAACAGTTTAGATTGAGCTTCAGAACTGAGGGGAAAAAAAGTCAACTTGCTAACCCCCCAAGTAACATACTTACAAATACCTGAATAATTGTAGCAATAATTAGAGATACTATGAACAAAGATCAAGCCTCAAACATACAAACAGAGTCAAGCACATGCGTAATTGGAACACTTTCTCCTTAAGACCAGGAGAGAGGTAAGGATGTCTACCTATCACTCATTTTTTTAAAGATTTGTTTATTTATTTTAGAGAGAGAGAGAGAGAGCATGCATGTGAGCATGTGCACGAGATGCAAGTGGGGGAAGAACAGAGGGAGAGGAAGAGAATCTCAAGTAGACTATCTGCTAATCCAGGACCCCAATGCAGGGTTCAATCCCAGGACACCAAGGTCATGACCTGATTCAAAACTAATAATCGGATGTTCAACCGACTGAGCCACCCATGCATCCCCTCGCCATGTATTTTTATTATCACAATGGAAACTCTAGCTAGTGTAAAAAGATATAACATAAATACTATATTAAGTATAATAACTCCCAAAGGAAGAAATAAAACTGTTTCTAACTGCAGATCATATGATTGTGCATACTGAAAGTCCCAAAGAATCTAGGCTCCTAAAGTCAATGAGTGAGTTTAGTATGACTATAGAATATAAGACCAAGACACAAAATCAACCATATTTCTAGATAGTAGCTATACAGTTTGAATTTGAAATAAAAAATGACTATCTTCAGGAACACATGTATCCCACCTAATACAAGATGTACTCAGTCAATATGCTGAAAACCAGAAATTGTTGATGAAAACTACCAAAAAAGAGCTAAATAAATCAGCAAGATCACTGTATACAGTCACAGACTGAATCTAAAAGAGCAAAAACAGTTCTGGAAAAGAAGACTAAATTTGGAAGATTTACGTTATCTGATTCTGAAACTTTCTGTAAAGCTACAATAAGTAAGTGTATTATTGGTGAAAAAATGAATGGCATTTGTTTATTACAAAATAATAGATAAGAAATTGACCCATTAAGTATGACATAGTTTACTATAAAATAATACAGAGCAAGAATAGACCCAAACAAATATTATCAATTGATTTTTGCAAAGGTGCAAAGGTAATCCTACAGAAATTTAATATTTTCAAAAAATAAATTGGACATTTATTTGAAAATTAATGAAACAGCATATATTTTAAACTTTTATTAAAAATTAACTAAGAATGGATCTTGATTTAAATGTAAAATGTAAAACTATAAAAGTTCTGGAGAAAAACATACCATAAAATTTGTGTGACTTTGCATTTGGCAGTGTTTTTTGTTTTGTTTTGTTTTGTTTTAAAGATTTTATTTTTTTGACAGAGAGAGACAGAGAGAGAGATCACAAGTAGGCAGGCAGAGAGAGAGGGGGAAGCAGGCTCCCTGCTGAGCAGAGAGCCTGATGCAGGCAGGGGGGCTCAATCCCAGGACTTTGAGATCATGACCTGAGTCCAAGGCAGAGGTTTAACCCACTGAGCCACCTAGGTGCCCTGACAAAGTGTTTTTACCTATAATACCAAAAGCATGATTAAAGATAACATCAATAAATTGGACTTTATTAAAATTAATGTTACTCTCTGCAATAGCTACTGCTCAAAAAATGAAAAGGTGAGCCACAATTGGGACAAAATATTTGCAGATCACGTATCTGAAAAGAGCGTATATCAAGGGTAAACAAATAACTCTAACAACTTGCTAATAAGAACACAAACAACCTAATTGAATTGGTAGAAGTTTGGAAAATAAACTTTACAAAAGAAGATAATGGAAAATGAGCATATCTAAATAAATAAGATGTTCAACATTTAAAGAAAAGGAAATTTAAATTAGATGCACCACGATATACCACCACATAATGATTAGAATAAGGGAGAATAAAAAACTTCATTATACTATTTTTTGGTGAGGATGAGAAGCAATTAGAATATAAAACAACTTGACTCCTTGAAAATCATTTCATAGTCTCTTATAAATTTAAATATACATTTACCTATAGAACTCAGCAGTGTCATTCTTGTTTTTACTCAAAGGAAATAAAAATGTATGTTTGCAGAAACACCTGTATATGAATGTTCATTGCAGCTTTATTTATTGTCGTTATGAACTAAAAAAACCCAAACGTCCTTAAACTGGTGAGTAAATAAACTGTGGCATAACCATACTCTGAGATATTACCCAACAATATAAAGAAACAAATTATTGATTCACACCCTAACATGGATGAATTTTCAATTCCTTTTGCCAGAAAGACTCTGGAGGCCACATATTATAATTTTTCATTTATATGGCATTCTCAAAAAGGCAGCACTATGGAGATGGAAAACAAATTTTTGTCACATTTGGTGTTTCAGGAAAGGGTTGATTGCAGGAAGGAATTTTTGAGGTCATGGCACTGCTCTACAGGGTACTGTCCTGGTGAATTCACAACTCCATGTGTTTTTCAGAACTCATGGGTACATCACAAGGAATGGATTCTATGCAAATTTTCAAAAGTCAAATAAGGTACAAAGAGAGCCCAAGAAGAACAGACTGTGACAAGTAGCTAACTGTATTACAAATGAGTGACATGACCACTTAGCTTTGTAAAGAAGAAAGGAGCTGACCTAGATAACTTTAAAAAACAATGTTTGACCAGACATTGGGAGATTAAAGATAAAAAAGTGCATACCGTATTCTAGCTGGTAAATGTGTTTCTAATGGAGCAGGAGTTCGCAATTCTGAAGATTCTTTACATGTATACTGGATTTGACCAAATACGTATACGGTAAATAATAAAACTGGTTTGAGAAAGAAAATGGAAAAAGCCAAAATGAAATGTAGGAATCCCTGTTAGGCTGACTTGGACTTGGAGGAACTGGTATGAGTCCTTGTTTCTGTAATCATACAGGAAGATAGTCTACATTGAAAACCAAAGAGGGAGCTTAGCATACCCGCTGTTTCAAACATCATCAAAACACAAAATAAAATATAATTTCTAAATAAGCAATTTATATAGTTTCAAAAAGTTAGGTAAAAATCTAATAAAAGACATACAAGAGCCTTTGGAGAAAATGTTAAAACTTTATTGAAGGCTATTTAAAAGTAACTATATTATTTTCCATAGCAAATTTAAGCTGTTGACATGTATACAACAGATAAAGCAAAATTAAAAAGATTTAAAGACAGAAATTGTTGAGTGTGCTTTGGAATATTTCCTTGCACAAAATAAATGCCCATGATAATATGTTGCATTAATTAATTAAAATTAATAACTAATGAATTAAGGGAATATTATGAACAAAATAAATATTATTGACAGAGGGTTCAGTTTAGTCAGTTGAAAGAACCTGATTCTTTCCACAAACGGTATTGATTAAACTAGAGATAATCAATTTGCCTAAATGAGTAGAAATATTATGAGTTAAGAAAACAATTTATATTGGGGCATCTGGGTGGCTCAGTCAGTTAAGCATCTGCTTTCTGCTCAGGTCACGATCCCAGGGTCTTGGGATGAAGCCTGGCATGGGGTTCCTTGCTCAGGGGCATGTCTACTTGTCCCTGTCCCTCTGTCCCTTCTCCTGCTCCTATGTTCTCACTCTCACATGTTCTCTATTTCTCTCTCAAATAAATAAATAAAATCTTTTTTAAAAAAAATAAGGAAGAAAGTAATTTATGTCGATAGGTGATCTATCTATCTATCTATTTATTTATTTATATATACTGGTTAAGAAAATGAGCTCTGGAATGATAGTGTCTGGGTCTAGACCACCTGTAAAATCAGAAAAAAAAATTACTTGCCTTTAGGAATAACAACTTTTAATGAAATGACAAATATGAAGTGTGTACCATGGTGCCTGGCACAAAGTCTTGCCCAGGAAGTGGTAGCAATGTATCATATGAATATCATTAATTAACTTAATTGAAAAGGAGACACCCAACAAAACCATAGGGATATGAGACTCCATGTAGCTCTGCAGAGAGTAAAGACATATTCTCACAACCCCACATCTGCTAGAAAGGACCTCTCGTTTATATTGCCCTACTGTATTACAGTTTAGTACTTAAGAGAAAGAACTTAACAAGTACCTAAGACACTCAGTGTGAAACCCTCCTGACTTCAGTTTTCACATAAGCTTGGATTATTATTACACTTCCATATTCTGAAACTATGTTAAATGCATTATTCCCCAGAGGAAGCTGACACCCTCACATTAAATTACACATTAAGAAAAATTGGTAGAAAGTATGTAGTAATTTTGCATCAAAAGCTGGCATTTAAAAAATATTCAAAGAAATACAATACTGCTTTTGCATTATGTGCCATATTTAAGGAACAAAGTTTTCTTATGCATGAACTGGCAATATTCAACATATTCTCTGAGGAGTGTCCAAGTTTAAAATGTCAAGTGTCTTCAAATATGCCAAATGGCCTAGAAATATTTTAGTAAGAAGTAGGTTAAGTAATGCACTTTCTATTCAAGTAATAACATTAAACAATAATAAAATGTAAAAGTCATTACTGTTAAATAATCTGATATTAACACAGATTTTGATTAAATAAAGCAAAATTTAATTTTATTTTTATGTGTAGTTAAATATAAAACAATTACTAGAATTTTATGCAGTTCCTATCTATTTTTACCAGTTTACTGCAGGAAAAACAGGTAACATCCAGTCAAATAAAAGGAACCTTAGTTTTCCCTGGGGTTTTTAGTATGCTTTTTCAATTCATGCCTGTATGAAGGATATTTGACTTTCAGTGTGTTTGTTCACAGCAATAAATTGAAATTATTAATAATAAATAATAGATAAATTAATAGTTTTAATATATGCATTCTTATACAATATTCATGTGTGTGTGTGTGTGTGTGTGTGTACAAATATAAACACATATTTATACACACAGATGTATGTGGTATGAAGACTGGTATCATGAGGGAGGAAAAAAATCACACTGATATTTTTCCTCAGTCACCATTTTTATGGGACCACAACAGCTAAGAGAAATATATAACATCTGAACCCCTTTGCAATAATATCGGTATAATTTCCCTACTCTTCTTTTTTTTTCTTTTTTTTTTTTTAATTTAAATTCAATTAGCCAACATTAGTTCCAGATGTGGTGTTCAATAAAAAAGTCACTGCATTATAACACCCAGGGTTCATCACATCACATGCCCATCACCCAATTACACCACCCCTCACCCACCTCCCCTGCAGCAACCTCAGTTTGTTTCCTATAGTTAAGAGTCTTTCATGGTTCCTTACTCTTTTCTTAACAGAAGCAGTAATACCTCTCAGGCTTAGGCTTTCAAAAGTATGGTTTTAGGACTCAAGCTACAGGCTCCTTGAGAAACCAACTCCTTTCAAGTTTAAAACAAATTCAATTGCTTATTATAGTGAATGGATTTAAAGTTTCTCCTTGAAAACGCATTAAGCCATTCATAATATAATGTGCATGAATTATAGTCCATGAATACACAGAGCACCTGTGACTGCCTGATACAATGTCCTGCAGAGCGTTCACAATTATGGTTTAAGTTCAAAGTTTTAAATGGTGAACATTTAATATACTTCTTGTTAGTGATAAAAAATAACTCAGAGATTTGGAAGTAAACATATTACAAATATTTTGAAGGAAAAGCTGCAAAATAAGTATAAGGCATTACATGAGACCCAAGGCTAACTAGCATGGTCAAGATTTGAGTGTATTAACTATTTTATTTGCCGGTTACCATAAATGTCACACTTAAAAAAACTTTTAAAAGAACTGTAACATGGTCTGGAAATTTGCCATTTAAAATTTGACTTCATCTATTTTGATATCTTGAAAGCATTTTGATATCTTGCACCAGATATTTCAATGTACTTTTTCATTTCCAAAAATATTCTTGGGTAACTCAGTTGACTTTTCAAGAAAATAATATCTCATGTCTATTAGATGTTAACTGCCTATCAGCCATCACTGCATTTAACATATATGATCTCATTTAATCTTTAATACAATATTATGAGATAGGAAGTATCTTTATTGCCCTTTTAGATATTTTATTTACTAAATTAAAACTTACAGAGTCACATGATTAAGATTGTGGGCTCTGGAATCAAAAGGTCTTGTATGGGAATGGCTCCTCCCATGGGGCCCTGGTGACCTGGTAGATATTCATGCTAGGCACACAGGTAAGGCTGAACTTACAACTAATCTGGGTCTTGGTGGAGCACATTTGCTTCCCTGAGAACATGACAGGATGGGAGGTTTGTGAGTTGCTGCTTTGAGGTACCTCCTACTTCTCTTCGTAGTTCCCTGGGATGCTGTGGGGAAAGTTTTTATTGCCTTTATTTTTATTTTATTTTTTTTAAGGTCAATTGCCTCATGATGAGCATGAAACCTTCTGACCCCTCCCCCAAGGTATTGCTGCTGGTTATAAAACTGCATAGCTGCTGTGCACAATTGCACATAGTGTCTAATTCGTATCTCACAATTCATTTCCCACAATTCGTGTTGCTTGACCATCTGACTCTTTTGGTTTGTTGTATATGAGCCTAAGACCTGGGAGACAGCACCTGTGGCTATTCACCCTGTCACTGTACAAGTCAGTAATAAACTAACTGAATCATTGTAACTTTACTGGACAAGTTGGCCAAGTCTTGCTTCACTGAGTGTGCTTGACATGTTTCAGCTTCCAGTTCCTCCTGCACCCCTTTAGACAACTGATATGTATTTTGTTTTGTCTGAGGTCACATCGTTAAGAAGGGACACTAGAAGAATTCGGTTACAGGTTTCTTGAGCTTGCTCTCTTAACGACTGTCCCCAGTGGTAGTCTACCACTACACATATGTAGCTCTCCCATCCCAAACCACTGGAGTTTTTCTAGTCACAAACCCTTTTTGAAATGTTTTGGTATTTTCAGTTTGAGGAATACTTGAGATAATCATGTTAGTTATGTATTATTATATAACAAATCATCCCCAAGTTAGTGGCTTTAAAAAACAATAAACATGTATTGTCCTCACAATTTCTATGGGTCAGGAATTCAGGAGTGGATGACCTGGGCACTTCTGACTCGGAATCTTACGAAGTTGAAGATGTTGGCTGGGCATGTAGTCATCTGACGGCTTGGCTAACACCAGACAATCCATTTCCAAAGTGGCTTACTCACATGGCTGTCAAGTGCATGCTGGGTATTTGCAGGAGACCTCAGCTCCTCCCGTTAGGCTCCCTTTATTGGTTACTTGAGTAATATCCTTATGACATGGTGAGTGGCTTCTTCAAAGCAAGCAATCCAAGACAGAGCTACAGGGTAGCCATCTTTTTTATGATCTAGCCTTGGATGTCACAGAGTATCATCTCTGCCATATTCCATTCAATAGAAGTAAAGTCACTAACTCTGGCACACCTTCAAGGAGGGAAGGGATAATCAGTTTCAACTTTTGAAGGGAAAAGTGTTAAAGAATCAGTGGGCATATTTTAAAATCGCTACAGATGAAAATCATCTATAATGAGTTTCATTAAAAAATGTTGCCCTTTTTGTATGAATATTATATTAAAGATTCACCATTTCTCATCATGGTGCTGGAAATGAGTTGATTTAAGGATTTGTTTGTTGGTTTGTGACTCTTGTTAAAAAATAGGGTTTGTTTTCTCAAGTCGTCTTTTATTATTATAAACTTTTTCATGTTTATACTATGTTGTATAAGGTCAATTTGTGCATCTGTAGCAGTGGAAACTACATCTAGTTCAGGGATCATCACTCTATTGCTTCCTATTTTAGGCTTTTTTAAAGTCCTGTACTTAATTCTCTGTATTTAGCTGTCCAGTGAGAAAACAGATTGTAAGAAAGACACATTTTTAAGGAGATCTCATCAAAGCAACTTATATTACTTCCACACATATTCCTTTGGCCAGAATTTGTTATATGACCAACCCAACTGGCAAAGAAGGCTGGAAACTGAAGAGGAACCACAGATATGGGGAAGAACAATCCATTCTGCCAAAATAAGAACAGAAGCCATTTCTAAAAATATAACTCAAAATATTCCCACATGTGCAACAGTGTATTTATACAGGATTGTATGTCTACTCACAGCATTGTTGTAATAGAAATAAATATTGGAAATAACCCAATAACGCTTGAGCAGGTGAATGAGTAATTGAAATATGGCATGTTTACAACATAGGATACCACATAGAGTTAAAATGAATAAAGGAGGGGCATCTGGGCGGCACAGTCAGTTAAGTGTCCCACTCTCGGGTTTCAGCTCAGGTCACCATCTCATCGCAGTCATGGCATCTAGCCCAGTGGCAAGATCTGTGCTCATTGCAGACTATGCTTCAGATTCTTTCTTCCTATGCCTCTGCTCCTCCCCACATGCACTCTCTCTCTCAAAACAAATAAAATCTTTAAAAAAATGAATAAACTAGACAAATACTGACATATATAATATGGACATCTTAAAAATAAAACACAATGCAAAAGCTAAATTTATTATGATACATTTTCAGTTACATCATTTGTAAAACATTTAAAAGAGAAATCAATATTGTATTATGAAATAATTTTTTAAAATTTTGGAATGATAAATATCAAATCAATTAAATCAAGGGCATCTGGTCAAGCAGCAGGTATTAGGTGTTGGGAAGGAATCAAAAGAGGCTTCAAATGTATCTGTAATGTTTTATACCTTAAATTTAAATTCTTCAGAAGAAAATATGAAAATAAAATTAATTTAATATGATTTAGTTAATTAAAACACAAAATATACAGAAAATTCATGTTTGCCTATAAAATATTTCAATCATTATTTGTTTGATGAGTGTCACATTTAATTAGATTGTGATTCTACTACATTTACCAAGTGGAATTACCACGAATTTTTTAAAGGTATTTCTTTAAACATCACATTACCAAACACTAATTACTTATGTTTTTTCAGTTTTGCCTATCATTGTTTAATATGATAAAATGCCAAACTACCTTTTAAATATGATTTATTACTAAAAACAAATTTTTAAAATCTGACAGACTATGTCTTTTTCCTAGAAGTTAAAGATAGAACGGGTAATATACATCAGATGTTGCTATTAAGTAACTTTTCTCTATAGAGTTTGAGTTTTTATCTAACAAAAAAAGGAGTTGTTTCAGAAAAATCTATCTCTCTAATCAAATATTTATATTCTTCTAATTAACATCTTAACCTACCTTGCTTTAATGTTTGCTACGAAGGAAGAAAAATTAAATATATATTTTTTTACAATTTAGCAGAAATAAACTTTCTTTTGATGTTTGATTGGCATTCTAAACAAACTAATCTAAATAATTAGTCAAAGATTTCAATTTACAAATTATGTTATCTTGAGTCTTTTGTTGAGAACATTTATGCCTCACCTCCCATTTCAATTCTTAGACATTGAGTGTTGCTCCCAAGAACTTTGGGACTGTAAAAGACCCGGTTTATGTCTCCCCAAAATTCCTATGTTGAAACTCTAACCCCCAGTGGCACATATGGAGGTGGGGTCTTCCAGAACTAAGTATGTTTAAGTGAACTCATGAAGGTGGAGCCTATGTGATGGAGTTAGTGTCCTTACAAGAAAAGGAAGAGACTATAGAACTCCTTCTCTTGGCCATGTGAGGACACAGGAAGAAGACAACATTTCACAAGCCAGGAAGCAGGCTCTCACCACAACCAGACCATGCTGGCAACAGCTTCCAGACTGTGAGAAATAAATGTTTGTTGTGTAAGCCAACCATTTACAGTATTATGTTATAGCAGCCTGAGCTGACTAAGAAAGTAAATGATTGGAAAAACCACTTTTGTTTTTTGCAAACAAGCAAAACTAACATACCATAAAACGTTGTTAAAGAAAATCCAATTTGGTGTGTTGGCTGAATCCCAAATAAATGTTCTATTTTAAGCAACAACTCAGTGAACCACTTCACCTGCAAGAAAAGAGACTCAAGTAAATTTCTGGGGTAAGCATAATTACAGTATCCTGTTGTTATAACTCAAAAAAGAAAAAAGAAGAAGAAGAAGAAGAAGAAGAAATAAGGGAAAAAAAGTTAACCACAAAATGCTACCATTACTGTATTCAGTCTGATAATTTTAGCTGCAGATCCAGTAATGATAACAGTATGACAGACAATTGCTGAATAAAAATAAACGACTTCTTCTTAGGTTAATGGAAGTTTCAAATTAAATACTATTTTTTGTCGAGATACATAAAAATGTAGAAATTTTGCTTTAAATGACCACATTAAATGTATAACAAATTTTCTTCCTAGAATGAGCATTTATGTTAACATTAAGTGAGTGGATTATATGGAACAAAAAATAAGATGAGGCACAGGAACAACTGAGACTCAAAAATGAGGTGATTTCGGTGGGGGGGGGGAAGTGAGTCATAAATAGGGTGAGTTCCTGAGATAGGACAGGTGAGGTTAAGGGGTAGCATGGAGTTCCTGAAGGTATAGTTCAGCCATGGTATGAAATTAGAGACCTGGGGAAAACAAAGGGAAGCAAGAAGCTCTACAGAGAGGCAGGAGTAGAGTCAAAAATAATCCCTAATAATTGGTAAAGGCACTGTGGTGATCATTCCTTCAAAACAGACACAGCTTCTTTGGGGTATACTAAGATAGCCCTCATAAAAATAACCATATCAAAATAGCTACGTCATATACACTGTTCTTTGACTTTGCATATATACCCGGAGACAGATTGTAGAATGCAACCTTGCAGAGTCAGGATAAAACAACACTACTGGATCTGCCTAAAATGGAACAGATTGTAGTCTGTTGTGTAATCACTAATTACAATAAAAAATTCTGATCACATAAGGCAGAATCTGAGAAGTATGAAAAGTAGATAAAAATAGGCAGATTTGGGTATGTGGGGTGGGGAGAATCCACACTTGAAGTATCACTGGTAGGATGATGAGTTTCCTGTTTCATTTTTCTCCCATTATCTCCTGACCTAGACTCTAGAGAGACCTGAATTCCAGAACTGCATACCTAGAACAGATAGAAAGTTCTCCAAGAAATAACCCTTTATTTTAGTCAGAGAACAAGAACCAAACCCCCATGGAAATAAGGGTGTGAGAGAAATCCTCATTTAATTGTTTTCTCTTTTTACTCTCTGGACCTGTCCTGAGGCAAAGCCCAGGCATAAAGATACACTCGGATGGTGTCAGTGGTGGTTGTTCAGCCTTCTGAAACTCTCTCATACAGACTGAGTTCTGGTCTGAATCTTAAGGCCTGAGAACCAGGAAAGCCAATGATGTAATTCCAGTTAAAAGATCAGCAGGTTTGAGACACAGGAAGAGCCATATTTCAGTTCAAATCTAAACCGGGGGTGGGAGGGAAAGCTGATGCCTCAGTTTGAAATTCTTTAGACCGGAAGAATTCTCTAATGTGAGGGACGGTCAGCCTTTTGTTCAATTTGGCCCTTCAGCTGATTGGATGAAGCCCACTCCCATCATGAAGGACAATCTGCTTTATTCAGTCTATCCAATTTAAATGTTAATCTCATCTAAAACCTGCCTCTTAGAAACACCGAGAATAATGTTTGATCAAATATCTGGACGCACCCTAGCCAAACTGACACATAAAGTTAACCATCATAGGTACAGACCAGTGTTCCAGTCCCAGAGACGCCTGAGGACACGCAAATGAGGCAGGTGAGACCAACACTCTCAAGAGTTTTGTGAACTAAAATGACACAGGTGTGCGCAAGACCTGTAGTCTAAACTGAAAGTATTCATTGCCTGCCAAAGAAAGAAACAATATTTTACAGAAGATTCAAAGGTGCCTGAGTTTCATTACATAATATTCACAATGTCCAACATTAAAACTTTTTAAATTAAAAGTTACTTGACATATAAAGAACCAGGAAAATATCTCAAGGGAGTAACTGTCAAGGGAAATGGCAATCAGCAGATAGACATCAGGCCCAAAATAGCTCAGAGTGGAATTATCCAACAAAGACTTTGAAGTAGCTGCTATACCCATGAAGTAAGGGTAAAGGGTAAAGCATTCTTGATACGCATATAAAATGGTAGCTCTCAAAAAAGAAATAGAACTATAGAAAAAATGTTATAGAAAAAGACAAAATGACAATTTATGATTGGAAAAAGATACATGCTGGACACTGAAAAATTCACTGAGAAGGATCTATAGCACACTAGAGATAACAGAAAAAGTACTCAGTGTCTTTAAAATATAGATCAATACAAATCATTTAACCTGAAAAAAAAAAAAAACAAAGTTTGGAACATATTGGAAAGAGACTCAGAGACTTGTAAGACAATATCAAAAGACAAAATGTGCATGTGGACATCAGAGTCCCAGAAGAAGAGAAAGAGATTAGGATGGAAAAAATATATTTCATGAAATGATGTCTGAAAACTCCCCAAATTTGGTGAAAGACATAACCCAATGGATACAGGAAGCTCATCAAATGTCAAATAAATTAAACTCAAAGAAACCACACCCAGGTATATCACAATTGAACTACTGAAAAATCTATAAATATAAGCAGAAATCTTAAAAGCAGACCAAAAACTGACACATACTACATGGATAGAAATGAAGATTTGGAGATTTCTCCTTAGTCACCAAGGAGATTTCTTTAAAAAATAAAATAAAAAAATTTAAAAAATAAAAAATAAAAAAATAAAATTACACTCAAAAGAAAGATGAAAATTTAAAATAGCAATATGAAGTACAGACAAGGATCTGTAACAATTGGAATTCCATATATTGCTTTGGGAATACAAAATGGTACATTCACTGGAAAATAATCACTTTGACAAATTCATCATAAAATCTGTGCATATATATGACCTGGTAATCCCAGTGTTAGTTATTTACACTAGGGAAACGAAGAAATGCTTTTACAAAACCATATACTCAAGAGGATAGTAGTATTACTTATCACTCCCAACTGGAAACAAACCAAATGTCCTTCAGTAGATTAATGGATAAACAAAATTTGGTACATTCATACAGTGGAGTGCTACTCAGCAATAAAGAGGACAAACTATTGATACATACAACAAAATAGATGTGAAATAAGCCAGACTTAAAAGGTTACTTACTGTGGGTTTTCATTCTGGAAAAAAAAATCTCTAATGATGAAAAACAGATCAGTGGTTTCCAGGTGTAAGAGTTGCCGATAAAATTTGAAGACAAAAGACTCTGTGAATCAAATTTTTTGTTTGAAAGAACTATTTTGTATCTGGATTGTATTGGTGGTTACCTGACTCTATACTTTCATTAAATTTCATAGAACTCAACAACAAAAGTGTGAATTTTTAGTATGTGAATTAAAAAAAAATTAAAATGTTAGTCATTAATACTAGATAGCAGCTTTTAGCCACTAATATCACACCAGGGCCTTTTCTCATACTTGATTATATTCCTGTGGGACTCTAAACTTGCTGGGTGGCCATGCTCAGTAAAGAAGTTTTATATACACTGCATCTCTACATATCAGTGAGTGGAGCCTTTAAAAAAAGCTCCCTTATAAGACTCACATGCCTGCATTTGGAGGAATAAAGCTTGACTCTTAAGCATAACAGCATGAACATTTCCAATCTATTTCTAATCTGCTATAATCTAGAGCATGCCAGAATGCAACAGTTATTAACATGCTGTTGTTTAACTATTTAAAACTTCTGTAACAATTGGCAAATACCATCTGTTCCTAACTCTGCCGGCTACTTCTCCAGATTCTCCTTGCAATCCAGCAACTAAGAAGTTAACTAATGTCTGACACAGTAAGAAACCCCTAAAGACTGCTCCAGCAGAAAGACTGAGTCTACTGTGGTCACTGCCCAAGCCAAGCCAGGTGTTAATTACTTTGATAATGATTCCTGGCTCAGCCTCTGTCAGGTTTATCTTAAAGGTTCTAAAGCACGATAGATAGTTCTTTTGATATTGAGCAGTCTTTTCTACTGGACATGGTGCAGAATAATGTTAACAGATGAAGCAAGTTGAGGTCATAATCTGCTATAATCCTGAAACACCATTCTCTCTGTAACAGTTCGGCTATGGTGGTGTCCTGAAAGGAGAGAAAGCTGCCCAGCCAATTCTGATTACTCCTCTGTCAAATTCAATACTATGCTGAGGATGACTGCCTTATTCTTTGTCTTCAGTGCACACCCATCAAGTATTCAGCTAATGCCTATTGAGTGAACTAATTGAAAAATATTGAATAGAAATATCTGTACTTTTGAAAATACAAAAACATTATAATAGAGACTCTTATAAGTAACAGAAACACATGATCACTCAAAATATGCAAATATATAATATTTTATTATATATACTATATATTATATAGAGATATAAGTATCTTTGTCATGCTATTAAGAAAAATTATTCAGCACATTATTTTTTAGTCTGTATCCTAAATCTGCTTTAGTAAAATAAAAGTTGTCATACAAGAGAATTTTACAAATATATTTTCATGTTCACCTGTGGTGTTTATATACAGAAAAATCTATTTGTTGTTTAGGATTCTTTTAACAGCTTTGTATAATTGATACACAAAGAACTGCATATATTTAATATGTATAATTTGATGAATTGGGGCATTTGCAAATACCCACAATACTATCATTAGAATCAAGGTAATAGACACAGCCAACATTTTCCAGAAGTTTTCTTGTGTCCTTTGCTGTTTTTTTTTGTGGGGGGGGGGGTTGGATTTCATCTTGTATGTGTGGTAAGGATACTTAACTTGGGGATCTACACTCTTAAATTTTAAACTGTACAATATTGCATTGCTAACTGTAAGCACTATGTTGTACAGAAGACCTCTAGAATTTAATCATCAAGTGTAACTGAAACTTTAAAACCATTAGGATTTTAAATGAATGCTCAATTTATTTGTTACAAATTCAAAAATTTAATTTTCTTTGAGCCTGGAGTGTACTGTGCATATAGTATTCTATTTATAAATCTAGTAAATTTTAACAGTTAATTTCAATAGTGGTGCTTGGCTAATATCTATCAGTTCAAGTTAAATGAACTAAAGCCCCTTAATTAATTGTTTCCATTTATAACTAATTTACATTTCCTCCAACCTGACTTGCCAAGCGAAATCTGTCAATATTAAAAAAGAAGAAAAAAATCACACTAAGTCTCGTAAATTAAATCAACTGTAAAATTCAAATTCTTCCATCATTCCAGTATCATTTAAAAATTTAGTACAATTCTTACACACCTTTCAACTAAATGTCACAAACTTAAAAATCAGTCAGAGTTTACACTGGAACAGTAAAGCTAATTTATTAGACATTTTGTTAGGCTCATTTATCTCATCCATTTTAAATGCCAAATATATGCAAATTATTCCCAGACTTAGGGTAGAATCATTAATGCCAAGATTTTTAAGATTTTATTAACTACATTTACTTCTAGTACTTTCCCTGGTTTGACATTCATTCACCCCCTAAGCAAAAGTTGTTATCATTTCAAATAAATTGATGTCACCATCCTAACAATTGGGAGCTATCATCTTAATTTGGCTGACTGCATGTAATAGCCATATATATTCAGCAAAGTAATGAGGTTAAATAAAGGGTTATTATCCAGAGATTCTTATGACCCATCAGTGTTTGCCTCTATAGTTGCTATGAAAACATAAGATTTAATTTTAGATTCTTCAAGGGAGTTTGTTCCGCAACTCATCTTCTTGTTCAATTTTTGCCATAATCTGATTCTTTTATCGGACCTTTTAAAAAATAATCTGTGACCTCCTACTCACGATGTTGAAAACTTCTTTCATCCATTCTCTAAACACACAGCCAAATATGGTGCTGGCATAATGATGGACATGTAAACAAAGAAATAGAATTGAGGGTCAAAAAATAAACCCATACATCTGTGGTCAAGATATTTTTAACAAGGATGCCAGACCATGCAATGGGAAGAGCTGTCTTTTCAACAAACTGTATGAGAAAAATTAGGTAATCATATTTAAAAGAATGAAGGTATATTCCCTACTTCACATCATTTTTAAAAACTACCTCAAATTAATCAATAACAAATGAAAACAGAGGCATAAATCTTTGTAACCTTGGATTATTCAATAGTTTCTTTTGACATCACCAAAAGCACAAGCCTCCAAAAGAAAAATAAATAAAGTAGATTTCACCAAAATGTAAAACTTTTGTGCTTCAAGGAATACTATCAAGAAAATGAAGACAACAAAATGGGTGACAATTATAACATTTGCAAATCATATACCTTATAAAGTACTTGAATCTGGAGTATAAAAAGAATACTTTACAACTCAACAATAAAAAGCAATTAACCCAATTAAAAAGTGGACAAAGAATTTGAATGGTCATTCTTCTCAAAGAAGATATACAGTTAGTAAATATATGAAAAGATGCTTGACATCATTAGGCATTAGGGAAATGCAAAATGCAAAATGACACCTGCAGCACTGGCTTTAATCAAAATGACATACATTAAGTGTTGGTGAAGATATGGAGAAATTAGAACCCTCCACCATTGCTGGTAAGAATGTAAAATTGTGCAGCTACCTTGGTTTGACAGTTCCTCCAAAAGTTAAAAATTGGGGTTACCATATGACCCAGTTACTCCATTCCTAAGTATATACCCAAAAGACTGAAAAATATATGTCCACACAAAAACGTATACACATATGTTCTTAGCAAAATTACTCTTAATTGCAAAAAGGTAGAAACAACCCAAATGTCCATTAACAGATGAATGAATAAATTAAAATGTGGTAAATCCATGAAACACAATAATATTTGGCAATAAAAAGAAATGTTGATGCATGTTACAGCACAGGTGAACCTTGAAAACTTCATGCTAGTAGGGAAAAAACCATGCAAAAATCCATATATTGAATTTATATTTATATAAATTTATACAAAATGTCCAGAATAGGGAAATCCATGGAGACAGAAATTAGATTTTTGATTGTTAGAGATGTGGGGAGAAGGTGGGTTATTACTCCTCATGGGTTACAGAGGGTCTTTTTTGGGTGATGGAATGTTCTGGATTTAGATAGTGGTGATGGTTATAAAACTTTGTGAATATAAGGGGAAAAAAAACACTGAATTGTACACTTTAAAAGGGTGGATTTTATGGCGTGTGAACTATATATTTCCATGATAAAAGAAAAAAAAACCCATAAACGAAACTGAAGAAGTTTGAAGACAAAAGGACAAGAGAAGCCAACACTGCTTGAGTGGTTCAAGGTGACCAGGAACAGAGTTATCCACGGCAAAAGGTAACTATTACACTCGCTCTACTTTTTGGAAGCACTGAGCTTCAGCATCATGGAAATGGAAATTTCTAGCTAAATATGTATCCCTCTGGCTCTCTGTACAAAGGAAACTTAGGTCCAAAGCAATTTTAAGTTCAGCAGACTACAGTTATCACTGAAACTTGGCCATTTGGAAGCAAACTGCTGTGACTTTAAAAGCACCTCTGTGGGAGTGATTTGTAATTACACCCAAACATACTGTCATCAAGCCAGAGAAGAACTATAACACCTTATAACCTAAAGGTTAAGTTCAAGTTATACTATAAATATTAAAGTACTTTCATTTTTTCCTGTGCACTAGTGCAGACTTTACTTATTTTATGGCACTTCAATGACCTAAATTATAGTAACTCTTTTGTTCCAGTTGTCAAAGATATGCCTTTATGCCTATCTTCACTAAAATGTATTTAGACAATACAGTATTTCCACTAGCCACAATGTTAATTATATTTTTGTCTTCATGTAAATGTGGTTTGTAGACTTTTAATCAACCAGAATGTTTTATCCTTATCTTAAAACTGGAATTTCAAGTTCAAACAACTACAAGAAACATGCATATACTAGTAAGGTTAGAAGAGAGATAGAGAGAGAGTAGGCAGAAGTTAAAGGTAGAGAATGATGAGGTCTGTGTTGGAAGGGAGAACTCAGGCCCATCCAAGGGAATTCCTTTACTCAGGTGCAGCTAAGTAAAATAAATTTTGCCTAGTATAACCAGATTTCCATTTTTTACTTTTAGGAAGGAGGAGAGGAAATCCAGAATTATAGTGTTTTATATGAGAAATCTGCTTGTTTTTTAGCATTGGATACAGCTTTTGGAAACTGAGCTAAGAACCATAACTGTCACATCTTATTTTTTATTTCAAAAAAATTTTATTTTATTTAAGGCTCTTATCCTTTTTCAGAGAAAACTGGTATTTGTCTCTAGTGCTCCAGATTCTAGATTTCCATATCTCTGTATTAGACTTCAAAGACCTCTGGTCATATTGCTATATCATTCAAAGCTAAGTCATCTAACTCGAGATGACTGCTCAATTGTTTACCAGATCAGCATCATGCTTTATATTTCCTGTGTGATTAAATTTACCTGAACAAGATACTGTCAATTGGTTGTTATACTTTAAAGTTAATTCCTTTTTATTTTTTTTATGGCAAGAGCTTAGAATATTTAAGAAGAAAATTGTTACTATCACTCTGAATTTCCAACTAACCAGTAATTCCCCTCTGGAAGTCTATGAAGTATCCCAAAATCAAAATGTATAAAGAATAATTAATGTCTTCATCATCATGTTCCCCATTTCTGTTTGACTCAATATACCTCATAACCCCCTTTAACTTGCCTTACCCACAGTGCTGTTAGGTCCCATTTAATCAGCATGGTGAAATAGCTCTCATGTACACCAACCTTTCTCCATTGTCAGTAGTATCACAATCCATGTTTGTTTGTTTGTTTGTTTTTACCTTATATGTGAACAATTATAATAACCTTCACAATCTTCTTTCTAACCCCTATCCAGCTATCTACTTTAGGAAGACTAATACTGAATCATTACACCAGTTGGTTTACTCTCCCACTCTAAAAATTCAAGGAGTCTTCTTGTTCATAAAACAATTAAATTATGTACGTAGGGGAGAAACACATTCTATGGGTATGGATAAATAAAATAACCTCTGGAGTCCAAGAGATATGGGTTCAAATTCTGGCTTCACATTTACTAGAATACCTTCATTGAGATACATCCCATAATCTCAAACTCCTTAACTATAAATATACACTTAACACCTCTCAGAAGAGGTGTTGTAAGCATAAGTGACATAACCTTTGTGAAATAGTTAACACATTTCTGGTTCTTCGAACTGTGCTTCCAGTAAGAAACCAGATCTCCAATCTTAGCTTATTCCTTAGATTGGTAGGGATGAAAGTCAGTCTTCTGGTTCCAGGGCACAGAGGTCAGAATCATGAACAAATGCCTACTGAAGACAAACCAACAAGATTCTGTATAATGTGGAATTCATCAGTGCAACAATGTGGATGTCACTCCTCACTTCAACTGGCAAACCTCAAAAACCACAAAGCAGTGCCCTCTTGCTCTGAGTATGCTTACAAATCATGTTCCAGAGGAGATAACCCTTTTGTGTAACCTGTTCACATGGGAAGCAAACATTTTAAAAGCAGAAATTGGGCACCTGGCTGGCTCAGTCAGTTAAGCATCTCCTTTCAACTCAGGTCATGATCCCAGGGTCTAGGATGGAGCCCCACATCGGGCTCCCTGATGAGCAGGGAGCCTGCTTCTCTCTCTCCTCACTGCTTGTGCTCTCTCTATCACTGCCTCTCTCTCTCAAATAAATAAATAAATAAATCTTTAAAAATAAAGTAGGAATAACTTCATAAGGGCACTAACAAGAACAAAGCAAATAATAAATATGTCATTAGAAGATGGAGTCCTGGAATGTTGGCAAAGATTGTTGAGTTTAGCCTTTTTCCAGTTTCTTAGTCTTTTATCTCTACTACACATTAAACTTACTACTTCACAACTTTTTCCTGAGTTTGCCCAACATATGGATGAAAAACTAAAATAGCAGTTTATTTTCTGCAGTTTCTATGTTGGAAACTTTCAGTAGGTGTTGAAATCTGCATTTGCATTTGCTGCACCAACAGTTTAAGATTACTTTTCCACATTTCTTTGCTGGCAAACAAATGCTGTGTGGTAATAATAATGTCAGATAATGTTTCATTGTTAATGTCCCTTGTATTATGTTATGGTGCAAGTAGAAGTTATGTTCTGTTCTCTTGTTCTGAGAAATATGCTGAATAACCTGCCTGACTTTAGAGGAAGATGCCATGGCAGAAGACAAATTTGCATCTCTCTCAGCTTTCATAAGAAAACTAGCCAAGCTTTTACAGATGTAGTTTGTGACCATGTGACAGAACAATGATCATCAGGTCCTGTTGCCTGCCTTAAGCTGGATTTCCTAGAAACAGACCCTGAGAAAAGAACTATGCATAAACGGATTATTGGGGGAGGGGTGCTCTTGGATGTTACAAGGAAGTAAGAAAGGTAAGACTGGGCCGACTGTAAAGCTGACTTGAACTTCCGTTGCAACCAAGGATTTAGCCAATTCTATGGGGAGCTCTGAGGCTGGGATAGTATTGTCCCAAGTTAAGAAAATGTAGCTGGACTTTTGTATCTTTGCATTGGCCAGTCACTATCAGCAAGGTACCTCCTGAAAGAACCTATACCCCCAATTGAAGCAGCTCCTTATGGCTGAGGGAAATTCCCAGTAAAGGATGGCATTGTATCAGGTGCTAATATTTCCAGAGGTTGGTGGGGAAAGGGTGTGGGGAGGGCGGGGAATGAGTGTGTCATCTCTGAAGAAGAGATCTGGAAGTTACTGTAAGTTCCCAGAGCAATTAAACCATATGTTACAAACTCATTGGGTCTTGTCTGCTGAGCTAACCAGTCATGAAACTTGATCACATTTCAGAGGGAATGAAGTTAACCAGCTTGTTTTACTGCTCAGAGCACCACTTAATCTAGTTAAATTATACAATTCAGTGAGAGAAGAAAAACATGAAGAAAATGAAACTCTTGGGGCGCCTGGGTGGCTTAGTGGGTTAAAGCCTCTGCCTTCCGGTCAGGTCATGGTCTCAGGGTCCTGAGATCGAGCCCTGCATCAGGCTCTCTACTCAGCAGGGAGGCTGCTTCCTCCTCTCTCTCTGCCTGCCTCTCTGCCTACTTGTGATCTCTGTCTGTTAAATAAATTAAAAAAAAATCTTAAAAAAAAAAAGAAAATGAAACTCTTGAATTTTTTACGGACATAAGGTGTTAGGGAGTAACATCGGTCTTACTTCAGGTAGTCTAAACACAACTTTGTTTGATAAAACAAGCAATCAATATGAATTAATCCAAAGTGCTTAGTCCTCACTTCAGTGTGGGGATTGATTTCAATATTTTGCTCACCAGTATTGCAGTATCAACCCTAATTTGAAGCATGTAAATAAACAAGATTGCTCTTGCAATATATGATTATTTCAGATTTTGGTAACCAGTTTCTTTGCATGAAAGAATCTTACAGATGAATGTTCTCAAGAATAGACATGTGAGGGGCAGGAAGCTGGATTTCGCACAAGTAGAAGTTATACTTCAATGCAGTTGTAGCAAAGGCTTTGGCTGATACCAAGAGAAGCTTGTGGCTGAGATGCTATACAGAGATGTATTAAATTTGTCAGAGGAGTAGGCCACATGCACCGACCAGCCATCGTGTATGGACTGTCCTCAGCAAGAAAGTGTAACTTTGAATGAGGTAGTTCCTTTAAGCCATAGACAATGTCTATGGATGGACTCAGCTGTGAGCCATCAGCATGCAATGCTTCTAGCAGCTGAGGAAATGAGTTCCTTAGACTTGGAAGAAGAATCTAGATATCTAGCATCTGCTAGAATCACACTCGTATCACTTGGATCTACTTTTTTCCTTCACCTTCTTAAAGATTTTGGTGACTGATTTTCCTGGAGAAACTTGCAAGAATGTTAGTGATACTGGTGCTTCGGCTGGTACCAATCACTCTCTCTTCTGTCCTTTTTAGGTCCCCCTCAACTTTAGCTGGCACTTCTGCTGCCCGAGGTGGCTTTCTAGGTGAAACAATTCAAATCTTCAATGACTAAAAGGAATGAGCCCCTGCTCATAATCAGTACCCTATACAATTTTACCATCAAAATTTGTTAGGCAAGAACAGGAGGATGTTCAAGTAGATGCCCTAGGTGAAAAATAGTGACTCTTGTGTCCTTTGATCTCTTGGGAAACAGCTCAAATAAACCAGGTGGCATCCATAGCTTCTAGTTTGAGGAAACTCTTGCTATGTTCCTTGATGAGATCATTCCAACTCTGAGAACAAAGAATACAAGACTTGCAAAGAATTGAAGACCTAGAATTGAAAGGGTAGGAAACACAAATTCCTTACATGGTTCTCTAGGAGTGATGGTATCTGGAATATATTAAGTAATGTCTATCAGAGGATGAAATCACATAGTAATTTAAACAGGAGTAAAAATAACTCTAAATAATATAGGACAAACAGACATAGAAAACTGTCACTACCTGTAGGTATAATGCCTTTTCTCAAATACTGTTGCCTGGATATCTATCCTGAGATCACAGAGACTAAGAAATCTGGAGGTTATTTAAATCCTTAAGTAAATATAGCATATAATTAAGTACTATGTGCTCAAGACTGGTTAACTGATAATGCTTTTCTACAGCTATTTTCCTATATACTAAAGATAAGAACAGTAACCCACTTCATGATACTACTTTAAAATTGGGTTTCTTATATAAGTAGACTTATACAAAGCACTTGAAAGTAAAGCCATTCAAATATACCCTGGGGCTACAGGGGAAAAATACCTTTAAAAGTCTTTATGGATATTCTGGTTATACATTGTTGCATAATAAACCATCTTAAAACTTTGTTGGGTTAAAATGAAATGTTATTGGGGCACCTGGGTGGCTCAGTTGGTTAGGTGTCTGCCTTCAGCTCAGGTCATGGTCCCGGGATCCTGGGATTGAACCCCACATCAGACTCCTTGCTTAGCGGGGAGCCTGCTTCTCCCTCTGCTCCTCCTCCCACTTGTACTCTCTTTCTCTCTCTCTCATATAAATAAATAAAATCTTTTAAAAAATGACAATTTATTATTATATGTCATGTTTATGAGGATTGACTGGGCCCAGCAGGGTGGTTCTCATTTGTGTCTATCTTTCATTTCACACAGTTGCAATCACATAACAGATGAAGCTGTGGTCATCTGAAAAGTAGACTAGGCTGAAGGTCCAAGAGGGTGCACTCACATGGCTGTCTGCTTTTGCTGGAGGTCTGTGAGCTTAACTGGAGTTGTTGTCCAGAGATCCTACACACTGTCTGTTTATGAACTTGTGTTTCTAATAGTGGGGATAGGTTCCAAGGGGGGGGGGGTGTTCCAACAGGCAGGGAGCTGAAGCTGTCAGTCTTAAGGGCTTTGAAAAAATTGCATTGTTCATTTTATTCAATTCTTTTGCTCAAAGGAGTTTTAGGGTCTGCCCAGATATCACAGGAGGTAGAGAATTAAACTCCATCTCTTAATAGGAAACAGTAAGTTTACATCACAGGAGACCATGTGGATACAATCAGCAACAATAATTTAATTCAATAAAATCTGTGACAAATAATACTTACTTAAATTTCATGAGCTAATATCATGCAAGAAGCAAATTTCATGACATTTTCAATCTGTTTGCACAGAGAAACACTTTTCTGGTATGGGTTTTGACATATTTCACAAGAATCATCAAATTAATTGGTAGACAATTGAAAATGTTGTCATCTAAGAATTTAAAGAGCTATAGTTTCCTTTAAAATCAGTTTATTTCAGTAGAAGCTCCATATTTAGATTTTTTTCCCTGTGAACTGGTCTCTGGAACAAGCTAGGGCCTGAAATGACTATGAGAGGCAAAAGGCTACATAAGCTGAATAAATCACTCAATGAGTAGAGGATCCAAAAGTGCTGTTATCTTAGAGAAAACACATAGATCATTACCAAAGCAGCACATTGTGGTTAGGAAAGCAGGCTTTGCAGTCATTCAGAATTGGTTTTGAATCTCTGTATGCCCTGAGACAATTCCCTCTTTTGAAAAATGTGTATATTACTTCAACATATCCTGGCAAGTAATAAATGACACCATTTTCCTTATTTACAACTTTTATTTGTAGTAGAGGAAAAAATCACCACTCCAAAATGTGTCTCTTTGGCATGTGGATTATCTTAGGCTAATTACTTTTACGAAACAGAAGGCTCAGGAAGAACTTTTGAATCTTCCACATAACTGCCTAAAATAATTTAGATGGAGGATCTGCTCCAGGAAAGGTGCTATCAGATTATGATAGTATATCAGAAACTAAGTGTCATAAACAGGGAAGAACTTAGCAAAGGCTGTTTATAAAAAAAATTCCTCTCCATGTCCCATTATTTTTGAATGTCCAGGCAAAACATTTGTTTACCAAATTTTTACTCTTTTGCATCTTCCTATGAATTGCTTTCACTCACTTTGAAGTCCCAGACCACTATTCCCTTCTCCATAGTTCAAGATAACATACCTCATTTTGCCTGTCCTTAGAATCTCTCATATTTATGTGGATTCCCTATATACACATAATTATATTTTATTTACTCCAATTAATCTAATGCATCTCATCTCAATTTAATTCTTAGACCAGCGGGCGCCTGGGTGGATCAGTGGGTTAAGCCACTGTCTTCAACTCAGGTCATGATCTCAGGGTCCTGGGATCGAGTCCTGCATCGGGCTCTCTGCTCAGCAGGGAGCCTGCTTCCCTCTCTCTCTGCCTACTTGTGATCTCTCTGTGTCAAATAAACAAATAAAAAATCTTAAAAATAATATATATATCTTTAATTCTTAGACCAGCCAGAAGAATCTTGGATAGTCTAGAAAATTTTTTCCTCCCAGACGCATTATAAAGCTTTTTGTCAAAAATTATGTTTTCCATCATCTTTAGTGAAGAAGTAGTTCACTCATACACAGAACACCATTTTATCTATTCCTTATGTGCCTTTTTAAGCAGTTTCCTTGTGACAACCATTTTTATAGTTCTATAAATAGACGTCTATTTCTAAAGAGTTTATTTTAAAATGGAGAGTATAACATAATTGCATTTCTCTAACTAAAGCTAATATACTTAGGAGATAACACATCCTATATTCTCTTTATTTCCAACACTGCAATACTTCTTAAGGCAGGACTCACAAGTACTTGGTAAATATTAGACCTTATATAAATATTTATTAATTTAATAAATTTTTAATACAATAACATTCATCACATCAAAATGTACACTTTAAGTGACCATTTTGTTGCTTCTAATGAGGGACAGAATTATGCTGCTAAAAGAGTCATTACATCTGAATCATTTTAATATCTTCTGATAATTCAAAGTTAATTTCATCTGTCATTAAATTACCTTAATGGTTTCAGTCACTAATTGCCTCACCCCTGTTCTGCTGTCATTCCTTAGCATTATCAATCAGGTATCTGACCTTACACTCAGACAGAAATAACACTTGCTAAAATTGTGACTGGCATGTCTTAGTTCTAATGAGGGTTCCATAGCCCTTTGGGGACAGCTAAATTTCAGTTCTTATTACTGATGAAACCAATCCTATATTGGTCTGGCAAACTATATTTTGGTTTGAAATAAGAATCAATGGTTGTATTTATGTAAGTACTAGCAAAATCTCTTAGCACATGGCAGGCAGACTAAGAAAATCCTCTCCTAAGAAAACTTGGTACAAAATTAATAAGGTGAATTTCAATAGCAGCATATGAATAATCCTACAGTCAGATTCAAAATAAATCCTACAAGACGATTTAAAAAGAGATCCTTTTTAAGATCAACGCATAGTTGATCAACTCATAAAAATTACACAGAAATTTAGCTACAGTCAAGATCTTATCAACACATTGAAAATTGAATTCTTAGGCCATATACCAAGAAATAGACCCTTGCTTGCCCAGCTTTTAAAAACTTAAGAATGCTAACATAACTTTATAACTTTATAATGTTATAATTATATTTTATATAATATATGTAATATGTAATAATATGTTATATATAAATAATATAAATTATATGCATACATTATATATGTGCATGTGTTATATATAATATATAATAAAATATATAATTTTGTTTATAATTATAATTTTATTAATTAAACTTTATAACCTTATAATTTCATGAATATAGACACATAAACTTATGCAAAGGAGAACAAATGAGAATGATAAAGCCAGCAGTAGGAGGGTTTCCTTTTTGGCTCTGATAGAATAGTTGATATCTGACTTGCCATGCTGCTATAAACAACTAATACACCTGACTATACACATGGCCCTTGAACAACACAGGGTTAGGGGTGTTGAACCTTGCACATATAGCTTTGACTCCCCCAAAATGTAACTACTAATAGCTTACTTTTGATTGGAAGTCTTACTGGTAACCCAAAGAGTCTATTAACACATATTTTGTATGTTATATGTACCACGTACCATATTCTTATAGTAAAGTTAGAGAAGATAAAACATTATTAAGAAAATCATAAGAGAAAATATAGTTATAGTATTATATGATATTTATTGAAAAAATTGCACATAAGTACACCCATTCAATTCATATCTGTGCTGTTCAAGCATCAGTTATATATATTTATGATACCATTTGAGTGTTTGAAGGCACTGGACAGTGATCAATACTAAGGTCCTTGAGAGAAGAGACATGCAACAAGTGATCCACATTCATTCTGGCTTTTTCCCTCAAGATGTTTTTCAAAACTATGGTGCAAGGAATTAGGATACAGACTAGAACATAGACTGAGCATAGAAGTCTTTCAAGGCATTTGGGGGCAGGTTACTACAGAGGAGAGACCTGTAGAAAAGGAGCCCTGAATATTTCCCAAAAAATATTTACTTCAGTTCTTTGGATGACTCCCACCTGCACATGCACAGGAAAAAGCTTCAGAAGGCTTAGCAGGGAACAACCCCTGGGAAACTGGAGAGTTGAAAATAGATTTCAGAGATCTCAGCAGGATGGGGAGATACTGAAATTTGGATATAGCTAGATGGAGAGACCTTGGTGAACATTCTGGACTTCCAATTGAGGTGTCAATGGAACAAGTAATGTCCTCCAAGTAAAGCCATCACCTAGGGGAATAAAGTCTGTTGTGAAAGCACCAGGTGAAAAGCAAAAGCTATAATCTTGTACATTGAGCACTGAACACAGCAGCAAAATGTCCTTGACCATGGGGTCTAAGGAAGTTAGGTTGGGGTCTTTTGAGGAAGTATCTTATGGTGGCTAGTGTGGTTTATAATAAATTATTTGGCTTTCCAGAAAGGGGAAATAAGACTTAGTACTATTGGCTCTTATGAAGATGGTGCCTAAAGCTAAGAAGGAAGCCCCTGCCCCTCCCAAAGCCTAAGCCAAAGCAAAGGCTTTGAAGGCCAAGAAAGCGGTGCTGAAAGGCATCCATGGTCACAAAAAAAAAAGAAGATCCACACATCACCTATGTTCCAATGACCCAAGACTCTGCGGCTCCAAAGGAAGCCCAAATATCCCCAAAAGAGCGCCCTCAGGAGAAACACGCTTGATCACTATGCCATCATCAAGTTCCCCCTGACTACTGAGTCAGTCATGAAGAAAATAGAAGACAACAGCACACTTCTGTTCATGTGGATCCAGTTAAGGTCAACAAAGCACCAGATCAAACGAGCTGTGAAGAAGCTCTATGACTTTGATGTGGCCAAGGTCAACACCTTGATCAGGCCCGATGGAGAGAAGAAGGCATGTGTTCAATTGGCTTCTGACTGTGATGCTTTGGATGTTGCCAACAAAATTGGGATCATCTAAACTGAGTCTAGCCGGTTAAATCTAAATATAAATTTTTTTCACCATAAAAAAAAAAAAAAGACAGTGCTATCGGTCAGTTCAGAGAGAATGTAAGGTTTTCCAAGCATTTTGATTGAGGCAAGGTTTGAGGGGCAAGTGGTTAGGATTTCAGAAAAATTGTACATTATTCTAATAGGGTACAAAGGATAGATTAATTGGAGACCATTTTGCAAATTTGCCCCAGGTTGACAGTCACCTTAGTCATTTCTCTTCTGGTGGGCAGGGAACCTGAGGCAGGGGGAGGAGGAATTGGAATATCTAATAAGGTTGGGGTTCATTGTCTCCCTCATTCTTCTTTAGGGCTGGGGTGACAACATCTGAGGCACATGTACTTGAGGGTAGTGGAGGCCAGCCTAGGGTCAGGGGGCAATGTAGCCTTCCCAAATGGACACCCATGAAAGGCAGGAGTGGATGGATGGTGTTAGATTCTGAGCACATATGCTACAGACACGGCTTTATGTTAGAATTACACATGGGGCTTTACTGGTAGTGGTCTGTAACTGAGTTTTATGGGGACACTATCCATAATGTATACAAATTCTGGGAACATTGATAAGTTCATTGTAAGGACATTTTTGTGGATCGCAGTTTTACAATCTTGAAAATGCTTTATTAAAATTATAGTAGGATCATTAGCACACAAACCTGCCAGCCAGATGAGTCTGATTTGGTTACATTGGGAGGGCCATTCTGCCTGGGATATAATTTGAGGCATAATATAAGGAGGGAGCAATTTATTTAAGCATCATTCCCATTTGCATCATTTAATGTAGAGGGAGGTGAGCTCTGGTAGAGCGTCCACACCCAGTGATACTGTGGATGAAAGCCTTCTCATAGAGCCTGCCAACACCAGCCATCCTGCAGTCCAGTTATATACAGGCTGAGCTCCTTCCAGCACATCTCCTGGGACTGGGTTAAGCCTGAGGGGCCTACTAGCAACCTTATTAATTCAAGTTGTATACAACAACAGCAATAGCCACAACAAAGAATGATATTTGCATTTGACTAGCTTGCAAGGGCTACCTTCATAGCTTGTAGCTGGATACTGACTAAGGGAGGAATGTGGTTGCTTCAGGGAAAAGGAGCTTTTGGTAGGAATCTGGCAGCACCTACTCATAGTGACACTGGATTCTGGGATTTTTTTATTGTATAGGGAGAAAAAGTAATTTTCCCTCTACCCTTCAGGCTCTTGGCTGAGACACCCTAATTATAAAAGACAGATTAACAGAAGAAAAACAAGGGTAATAACATATATACTTCCTGTACAAATGAGAGATACCAAGAAAAACTCCACAAAATGGCTCAAGCCACCACTTCCAATACCATATCCAGCTAAAGATCAAAGATGTTGGGATTGGGAACCAGTTATGGGAGGTTTCCAGGAAAAACACCATAAATGAGTATATGGTTGTACAGATTTAAGTCTCTCCCTTCCCCATTGATGATAGTTCCCAGAGATTTAGTCATCTTTGTTGGGTCAGCGGCTCCGGGAATGCAAGAGGAACAATAAAAATGGCCACCGGCCATTATCTTCCAGGCCACCCTCTTCCTTAATGCATGACTCTCCCACCGGAAGGACATATGCAGAGGACACATCACCATAAGTAACCCAATACCTATGCAAGAAACAGAAACATCAGGACTCCCCCTACCCTCCAATCCCTGAATACCTTACCTTATATGGCTGTGAACCTATGCCCTGCCTTAACCCAGATAAAAGACCCACTCTCCTCCCCGGAGCCTCGGAACCTCGCCTGAGGGCACCTTTAATAAGTCTTGCCTTGGGCCTACCCTGCCTGGTGATGTGTTTATCTCGCCTGTAAAACCTTACAATCTTCCTCTTCCTAGTACAGAGAGAAAGACACCCTTACAAATGGAGATTTCCTTCATAAATGTAAATTTCTCTTACAAAAAGGTAACTTCAAGTCAGTTTTCAGAGCTCTCCCTGTGTCTGCTGTTTCTTCACAATAAGCCTAAATAGTCCTTATGCCAAAGAGGCATATTTTAGGGTGGCAAATTCTGCTCACCTTCAGTGGATTTCATTTCTTAATATGATTGGCATCCTCCACTAAGCAGAGGACCTCTTTTTCACCCTCTCTGAGACCCACATAGTTCCACTAATGGGTTCTGGGGCTAGAATTCCAAACTCTTGCAAAATTTTTTGATGAACTTGGTTTAATTAACCAGGCTTTATAACCCAGAGAGTGAGGCAGAGCTGGTTGCTTCATGGGCCATTGTCTGAGCCAATACAGTCTGCATAATCATGATCTCTAAGCAATTTGGAAGCTGTGTGTCATCCCTTTGAGCCATTATACAGGGGCCATACTACACAAGGACACAAGTCATAAATGATGTGGTTTTGGAATATAGATGAGGTTCAGTGGGGTGAAGTCCAGAGACAACGACCGAGAAAGAATACTTGAGATATCTTTGGTGCAAATGATGGTTTATTAAAGCATGGTGACTGGACCTGTGGGCAGAAACAGCTGCTGCATGGGATTGTCTGGGGTTATATACTATGTGAGCTGATTGTGTACTATGGGGTTGGAGGAAGGTAAGAAAAAAGGGAGGTTTCAACAGAAGTTTCATATGCTAAAGAGGACCTACAAGATAATGGAGGCCTTGCCATTGTCAACTTCAGGTTGTTGTTCCTTCTAGTAAGGCATTTGAAGATAGTTTGAAGCTTCTTGGAGGAACATTACACTTTGGCTTGCTTCAATATCTGTCAATAGGCTACAGATTATAAGGACATTTAATTGTATTTACATTCCCTTCTGGAAGCTAGGTCATTGGTAGAAACACTTTGTTCTTGTAAATTGCTATGACTTTTGTAAACTGAGGGAGAGTCATGTCCAGCAAGATTGTGATCTCTATAAATGAACTATTTGTTTTTCCTTTAGGGCAGCCAGAAGTGCCTGAGGAATGTCACCTATATCCCATTGGCTGGGGAGTGGGGGGAAGTATCAGCTTCTGCCTGTCTTCAGCTAGCCTTCTTCTCCCTCATCACTAAATATCTGTTGTAATAGTTTCCCTTTAATGTTATGCTGAATTACAACAAATTCAGTGGCTTAAAAATATACAAATTTACTATCTTACAGTTCTGTAGGTCAGAAGTCCTAAAATCAACGGGCTAATATGCTAAGCAGTGAACACAGCAACAAAAGGTCCCTGACCATGGGATCTAAGCAGGTTCAAAATCAAAATCAAAAGCAATTAACAGGGCTGTATTCATTCTGGAGTCTCTAAGAGAGAATCCTTTTTCTCACCTTTTCCAGTTCTAGAGGCCCTCTTCATTCCTTGGCTCATGATCCGCTTCTGCCAATACCAATTTCTGCTTTTGCTTTGACATCTTTTAATGTGCCTCTAACTCGACTGCCCTGCTCTTGTAGGATCCTTGTGATTATGGTGGAGATATCTGGATAACCCAGGATAATCACCTTATCTCAATATCCTGAATTTATTCACATCTGCAAGGTCTCTAGTTTATTCACATATATATAGGTTCTGGACAGCAGGACAGCAGGACATGCACTTTGCTGGTTGGTGGGGGAGCATCATTCAGCCTGCCACACCTTGTAAGTCGAACAGTCATAAGAGACACAAATGATAGTGTAACATAACAATCAGCAGGTTCTAAGTGTGGCAACATGAGGGTATACCACTAGGATCTCCCTTCAAGAAATAACTTGCAAGATGGGCCCTTAGCTGGCAGCCTCTAGTTCCATCTTCTCTGCAGCCATAACAGAAATAACATTTTGAGCAAATGTGAGGCTCTTCCTGGATGACCTCCAGACAATGAGCACAAGGAGGATCCCAGAGCCTGGCCATTTCTGCCCAATGCAAAGTTCTTCTATCAGGCATTCTTTTTCCTGATTCCCTTTTCTGCTGGCTGACAGTGCCAGATCTGCACCACAGCCCAGATTTCCTTGTCCTCTTCTGATCCCTCTTTCTTTTCAGAGATGTCAGATCTACATCACAATCTGAGGGCTTTTTCTGCCCCACTTTGCATTCTTCCTCCATTATCTTTTCCAGGCATAGCCCCATCCCTACATTCTTCACCCCATCTCTGTGTCTTCTTGCTCAGCCGACAAAAATCAGTATAGTAGGAGCCCCTCATTGACCCCTGGACTTCATGTGGTTTAGAAGAAGGTGAAGGAACAGAAACTTCTAGAATGGAGGAATCCGGTAGAACTTCATAGGAGGACACATTGGATGCGTATGTAGAGGCTGAGAGAAGATGAAGCAATTTTGGTGGAGGAACACAAGAAAAAGTGGGGGAAAACAAGGTATTCTTAGAACACAGGAAATAGGACCTTCCTGAGGAGTTCCATTGCTGATGGAAGTTAGAAGTGGATAGGCTTTGCAGTAACTGTTATGGGAGTCCTGAGACCATTGTCCAAGATGTGACAGACATCTTGGACTATGAGCATCATTACAGGATCATCCTAGGGTCCAAATACATTTATTTATTTGTATTTATTGCAACCTTTGATTTTGTTAATTCAAAAGAGTAAGCATACCTGTTTGTTTTTAGGCAAAAGTGAGTCAATCTTTTTCTTAGCTATTACCTTGACTGGAGAACATTATATAATGTCGTTTGAACTCCCTTTTCTATGGAATTGTAGACTGAGACTTCATTGTGTGGTTATATATTTCCCTCTAATAGGGCACAGGTAAAAAAAAAAAAAAAAAAAAAAAAAAAAAAAAAAAAAAAAAATTCCATCTCTTTTCACTGAAGTAAGACCATGGCCAATCTGACCTGCAGGGCTTTAAACTGTGAGGGGAAAAAAAAATCTCACTGGGCTACGAATTCACTTCTTGGATATTCCTTTTAAATTCAGGAGTTAGGTTCACAGCTATGTTATAGATGTAGAGGAAATGGACACTTCTGTTTGAGTCTGAGCTTTCCTATTCATGGATTCTTCTCAGACTATATTTTCAAACCAGTATATTCCCTGCAGTAAAGCATCCTTTTAAATTGCTTTTTACTTTGTATTAGTGTCAAATGTTTGCATTCTATCATCCCATGCAAGCATAACCAACCCCCCAAAAATGTAAAATTATCTTCTCACCCCAATAATTCTTACTGCTAGTGAAAAAGAGAAGGAATTCAGGGGCAAGCAGGAGAAGTCTTGGTGAGTTACAGATTTCATTTTAACCTTAAGAACAAGCCTGAAAATTATTCTCCAAGTGGATAAATTGAGTCCCAAAATAGTAACACACTTGTGCTGACAGATGGAGCTACGGATAGAAGAATGTGTACAGGAATTGCTGCTTGGAGCACTTCCATCTGTCACCAGGTCTCTACTCTGTATAATCAAAACGACTCTCTCTGTCCACTAACAGGCAACTGCACATGCTTTCTTCATTCATTTTGCTATGATGCAGACCAAATTGTTCACAAGGATCTCTGAAGCAATAATAATTAAACTATAGCTAGAGGGTTATACCCCTATGGTACTAAAATATTATTGTCATTTAAAGACACCACCACCTCTTGTGGTTTTCCCCAGACAACACATCTAGGAAACAAGGAAGCAGATGAGTGGAATGAGAAAGGGAAGGGGAAGGAGAAAAAAATCTCCCATTCAAGTGCCAAGAAACTTGCTTTCTTTCCTTAAAACAAAATTGAAGGGCCGGCTGGGAAACCAGGGCTCCAAAATGGCGGATCTTCCCGCCAACCCTCTCCAAGATGGCGGACTCTCCCGCCGTCCTTACTGCGGCCTCCTCGTCACCGCCCGGAAACTGAAACTCTCCACCCAGGAACTTCCTAATTGGGAACTGCCCATCACGGACTTCCCCCGCCCCATGCCTTCCGGTCACCACATACCTTGCCATTGGTCTCCAGCCTATGCCTCATTCTGGTCCGATACACTTTCCCCGCCTCATACCCTCCCATCACCACATACCTTACCTCACCCCAGTAAAAGGACCTCGCCAACTCCCTCCCAGCATGACTTCCCCGACCCACTCCCTCTCTCTTTCTGTGAGTCGCGGAACCTCGCCCAAGGGTGCTTGCAATAAAGTTCATCTCTCGGATCCATTTGCCTCGAAGCCTTTCTTACTATCGCCCGTGGGACCAACTTAACATTTGGTGCCGAAACCCGGGAGGAGGTTGAGCCCTTGCCGGGCACAGAGGCTGCCTCCTCCTCACCTGTGGACCGCAACCTCCCGCCGCCCACCTGGAGGAGGCTTACTTCGGAACCTGTTGTGGTGAGTGTTCCCTGGCCCTGATCCACTTCCAGGTGGCCCTGTCCTAGCCGCGGCCGTGCCTGGGCAGGCCTCCGGCCACCTGGTGGCGCCGCCAGTCCCAAGGAATCGGCAGACGTCCTCATTCCGCGGGAACCCTGTCCCCCCGGTGACCCGGTGCGCGGACGAGGGGACGCCCCCTCCGCAATCTGAGTCGGTCGGTGAAGGGGACCATGGGAGCCTCCCAATCCAAATTCGACCCCAAAACGCCCCTGGGCTGCCTTCTGGCCATCCTCCGTGCATTGGGAGTTAGACCAGGTCTTAAACAGGCGACGTCTTATACATTATTGTACCGTTGCCTGGCCTCGATACAAATTAGACAACCAAT
>PISX010009389.1:0-60847 GCA_004024625.1 Mellivora capensis
TATCAACCTTTTGTCTGTATTGTCATTTGCAAATATCTTCTCCCATTCCGTGGGTTGCCTCTTTGTTTTGTTGACTGTCTCCTTTGCTGTGCAGAAGCTTTTGATCTTGATGAAGTCCCAAAAGTTCATTTTTGCTTTTGTTTCCTTTGCCTTTGGTGACATATCTTGAAAGAAGTTGCTGTGGCTGATATCAAAGAGGAGGTTACTGCCTATGTTCTCCTCTAGGTCTCTTCAATAAATGGTGCTGGGAAAATTGGACAGCTATATGTAGAAGAATGAAACTCGACCATTCTCTTACACCGTACACAAAGATAAACTCGAAATGGATAAAGGACCTCAATGGGAATCCCAATGATTTCTAGCAAACAATGGAAGTTAGAAGAGGCAAGAAGTATTCTGTCTCAGGTTTCAGAGGGAGTGTAGCCCTATCAACACCTTAATTTCAGACTTCTAGACTCCAGAACCATGTGACAGTTTCTATTATTTAGAGCCATCCCATTTGTGGTAGTTTGTTTTGCGGCCCTAGGAATCCAAGAGATCAGTAATGATTGTAATAATTAATTTTTGATGAGCTCTTACTATGTGCCAAGGGTTACAGTGGGCCCTTGAATGCATTGCATTATAGTACAGTACAGTCTTCACAGTAACACTGTCTGGCAGATACTACTCTTACCCTTTTCATATAAATAAGAGCAGGAGAACTTGAAAGCCTTGTCTAAAGTCGTGGTCTATCCAATTTCAGTGCCAGTGTACTATAACCTCACACAGAAGTCTCATGGCTTCTCCCTGCAGACAACGCAGGGCAAGGTCAAAAGCTCTGTAAGCAAGATGATGAGCAATTTTCAACCCAGGCATCCTGGAACTCAAGGGCTGAGGAAGTGAAGCTGTGTTTTAGCCCCCATCTTGTTTTCCTCGTTGCCAGGCGCAGGAAGGATACCTGCTGTCTCTTCCTTGGAGAGACAATGGTAGCTAAGATTACTGGCTTGGATGTTAGCAAACATCTGTGCCAGTATTCCTTCTTCACAAGTAACAGGGGTGCCTGGGTGGCTCAGTCATTAAACATCTGCCTTCGGCTCAGGTCATGATCCCAGAGTCCTGGGATGGTGACCCACATCAGGCTCCCCGCTCGGTGGGAAGCCTGCTTCTCCCTCTCCCACTCCCCCTGCTTGTGTTCCCTCTCTCACTGTGTCTCTCTCTGTCAAATAAATAAAATCTTTAAAAACAACAAAGCAAGTGAGTAACAAAGGCTGCTGCTTTAAGGTAGAGGCTTATGATCACAAGCAAGTTCCACCTGGAACTTGGAACTCAGAACCAGATTCATCTACACAGTCGGGAGTGTGTGCTTGTTTTTCCTTTCTTACTAAATGCATGTTTTCTATGAATTAGTGGAGAAGATAAGAAGTTGAGATGTTATTCCAAAATGGAAATTTAATTTTTACAGATGTATTTATATCACCAGAAAACACTTAGGTGATTTTTTTTTTTAAGATTTTATTTATTTATTTGACAGACAGAGATCATGGCAGGCAGAGAGAGAGGAGGAAGCAGGCTCCCCGTTGAGCAGAGAGCCCGATGTGGGGCTCGATCCCAGGACCCTGGGATCATGACCTGAGCTGAAGGCAGAGGCTTTAACCCACTGAGCCACCCAGGTGCCCCCACTTAGGTGATTTTTAAAATTAATTCAGTCGTCATATATTGAACACTCAATGAAAGTCATGAGGTCCCATGCTGGAATCAGGGGACACCAGCAGAAATATAACATTGTTCTTATTTTTTTTAAATTCTGCTGAATGTATCATATTTTAGTGGTCTGTCACCTGGAATGAATCTTTTATCTTCCTTAACCACACAGTTGCCTTTAGCTGGGTTTAATCCCCAAAGACAGGGAATAATCTCTTGAAGTAGATACTTTTTTCTCCTGCCTGAGGATTTTGTACCAAATATGGAGCTATCTTCACTCTTCATAGACATGTTTTACTCTTTATTCTCTAAAGGCATGGAGATGGGCAGTTAAGAAACAGAGCTAAGGCAAAGCAATTCTCAAAATGATTCCCTTTAGGTTCACCTTTTGGGGTTTACTTTTGAGGTCAAAACCTCAGAAATTGCTTCCTAAAAAGGAATTCATCCACTCTTAGAGAAGAAGACCCACTTTCTGGGTCTTTTAGATTCTGTTTGTTTATTATGTCTTCAGGAGTTATACACCCCAGCACGTTGCCTCCCTTTTTGTGCCAATATTGCCCTTGTCCCATGAGAAGGATGCAGGGTGGTAATGAGGATGAAGATGAAGAGAGGGTGTGGTAAAAGAAAATGCCATGTGGTCAGTGATTACAACATGATGTGTTGAGAGCTTTAAGAGAAGTATGTGGAAGGAGTAAAGGTAATGCACTAAAAACACCCGAAGAACTTTGACTGGGGTTTTTGGCAACATTTTCATGGAAGACCTATTAACTGAGTCTAAGGGTTGAGAGAAGTTTCTCCAGGAGAGAAAGAGGGAGAAGAGAATTTCTGATGAATTCATACATGCAGACCTAGGCAGCAATTAATGGAATGAGGGGTTAGTGATACACCAATGGCTAGACTGTTGGGAGTGTTTTGCCCTGGGAGTTGTTTATTTGTTTGTAGAGAAGAATATTTTACCACTAACTTTTAAAATCATAATGGTGATAATGTTAAGAAGATCTACTTATTTTATTTTATTTCTTTTCAGTGTTCTAAAATTCATTGTTTATGTACCACACCCAGTGCTCCATGCAGTATGTGCTCTCCATAATACCTACCACCAGGCTCACCCAACCCTCCAAAACCCTCAGTTTGTTTCTCAGAGTCCACAGTCTCTCATGGTTTGTCTCCCCCTCTGATTTCCCCCATCTCACTTCTCCTCTCCATCTCCCAATGTCCTCCACAAAGATACAGATGTAATGAAAAGGAGGGCCACCTGTACCCCAATGTTCATAGCAGCAATGGCCACAGTTGCCAAACTGTGGAAAGAACCAAGATGCCCCTCAACAGACGAATGGATAAAGAAGATGTGGTCCATATACACTATGGAGTATTATGCTTCCATCAGAAAGGATGAATACCCAACTTTTATATCAACATAGACGGGACTGGAGGAGATTATGCTGAGTGAAATAAATCAAGCAGAGAGAGTCAATTATCATATGGTTTCACTTACTTGTGGAGCATAAGGAATAACAAGAAGATCTACTCTTTAAAAAATATTTATTTATTATTTGAGAGAGAGAACAGAGGGAGGAGCAGGCGAGAGGGACAAGCAGACTCCTGCTGAGCACAGAGCCCTACCCAGGGCTGTTTCACAACACTGAGATGATGACCTGAGCAGAAACCAAGAGTAGGATGCTTAACTGACTGCATCACACAGGAGCCCCGATTCTTTCATTTTCTAAAATGTATTCATTCAAGTAATATTTGAACATTGAATAAATGAATTCAAACTTTTTAACCAAACAGCTTCATCCTATCCTATGCACCCAAGAGAGCAATATTCCTTCCTTGACAATTAATGGAAGTCACAAAGTTAAAAAATCTAAAAATTATTTAATCACATAGCTGGCAGCATCTTAGTTATGGTCTTCTCCTGTATGACCTGGAATGCAAATTTTGCCCCCAAATGAAGTTCTGATATGATGGGTAGATTTTATAACTCTGAGAGAGTGTCTTCTCATAACAATAGAACTGTGACAGAAATCCTATCACAGAAAGTAGGAAGGAAGCAAATTCTAACCTGTATGGTATGGTACCATGTGAATGAGACTGTAGATTAAATTAAAAATACTTTGTCAGGGGCACCTGGGTGGCTCAGTGGGTTAAGCCTCTGCCTTCAGCTCAGGTCATGATCCCAGGATCCTGGGATCGAGCTTCACATTGGGCGCTCTGCTCAGCAGGGAGCCTGCTTTCCCCTCTCTCTCTGCCTGCCTCTCTGCCTACTTGTGATCTATCTCTGTCTATTAAATAAATAAAAATCTTTAAAAAAAATACTTTGTCAAGCAGCTTTGAAAAATTTTTTTTTTGTTTTCTAACTTTGAAATGACCTGTTAAATTGATCTGTGAAGGTCATGGATGCCCTTGAAAAGTGGTGCTTAAATTCTTTGCAGTAGCAGAAAGTCCTGGTTGAATTAGTGCAGACCCCATAGAGACTTCTGAAGCTGTTGATAAATCATGTTTAAGAGCTTTTCAGCCCAAAACTCAGCTGTAAACTCAGGCAAAGCCATGAACAAATTTGCAGGTGGCAGTGCCCCATAACTATTCCCTTCTAATCCAAAGTGATCCCTTCTGAGCCACTTCAGCATCAAGTACCCCATTCATCAAATTAGGCTGAATCATGCATATCTTCACTTATATTCAGATCCTCTTTGCAGTCATATCTGGACCAGGTGAAGAGCAGGCAAAGTAAACAACTGATTCATGAGTTCAAAAGAAAAGTGTAAATCCGCGGATCAAAAACAAACACGTAGGGCTTCAGTGTGAGCCCAATGTTACAAGTGTTAGACAAGAGCATAACGATAGCTTCTCATTTGCTGTGAATGCCCTGAAAGAAAACATTTTAATGTACCTTTAACTTATTTCTTCTATTGAGTTCTTTCACTTTCCTCAATATATTTTTTCTCCAAATGTTGAAAAAATAGATAAGGAAGAAGCTTGTATCAATAAAGAAGTATGGCCTGGGGCTCCTGGGTGACTCTGTCAGTTAAGCGTCTGGCTTATTGATCTTAGCTCAAGTCTTGATCTCAGGGTTGTGTATTTGAGCCCTGTGTTGGGCTCCATGCTGGGTGTGGAGTCTACATGCAAACATACATCATACATATATACATATGTATAACTTTAGACCATTCTGTGTTATCCAGTCATATTCTAGGCCTACTACTTTTTTTTTTTTTAAGATTTTACTTATTTATGTTAGAGAGAGCGAGAGAGTGTGAGCACAAGGAGGGAAAGAAGCAGGCAGAGGGAGAAGCCCCCTGCTGAACAAGGAGTCTGATGCAGGACTCAATCCCAGGACCCCGGGATCATGACCTGAGCTGAAGGCAGATGCTTAACCGACTGAGCCACCGAGGCGTCCTTCTAGGCCTACTTCTAATTTAGGAGAATGACAGGGCACAAGGCAATAAGAAGTAAATGGAGGTTGATTTCCTAACGCAAACTTTGTTGACTTAGTTTCTGAGTTCTCTAGATGAATAGTATAGATTGTAAGCTTATGGAAAACAGTGATCATATCTTTATGTTTTAGGGCTTAGTATGATGTATCCAAACTGAATTCAATCCGTGATTTCCACCTTTGCATTAAGTATTATGATATGATAAAAACTGTATGAGGGGCACCTGGGTGGCTCAGTCAGTCAAGCAGCTGTTGGTTTTGGCTCAGGTCGTGATCGGAGGGTCATGAGCATGGACCTGCTTGGCATGCTCTCGTTCTCTGTTTCCCTCTGCCCCCCACCACTCTCACATTCTCAGATAAATAAATCTTTAAAAATTGTATGAATCCAATAATGGGATATTAAGAAAATTAATAAATACTGGCTTTAAATAAATTTTACTTGTATGGGGGAAATGTTCAGGATAGTGAAGTGAAAAGCAGGATATCAAACTGTTTAAATCATGAACATAAACATAAACTATGAACATACATAATGTAGGTACCTAAAAAATACTAGGCAGAAATAACTAAAATATTAACTCAAATATTAAGAAATGTTCACTACACAGATGGAACATGAATACCCAAATTTTCCCTTTACATTGTACTCTAAGTTCCATAGTTTTGACAAATATGTATTCATTTATAATAGGGAAAATTAACAAACATTAAAAATAAAAATGAAACAAAGTTCTTTAGTGACTTCAGCTACCTTCAGGGAAATATTACATATCTCCCTTATTAGTCTCATGGAAACTTCCTCCCATTTTCCCCACTATACTCCAGTATAATATTCTTCCGTTCCAACAGTTTGTCAAGGGAGGGAGAAGAGAATGGTACCTCCTGAGTGCAAACAGTAAGTGGGGATTTTTTCTGTAGAAAAGTAAAATGCATAATTAATCCTATTAAAAGTCAGTCTGCTTAGGGCACCTGACTGGATCAGTTAGTTAGTAGAGCATGCAACTGTTAATCTTGGGGTCATGAGTTCAAGCCCCACATTGGGCATAGAGCTTACTTAAAAAAATAATAATAATAGAAGTCAGTCTCGGGGTACCTGGGTGACTCAGTCAGTTGAGCATGCAACTCTTGGTTTTGCCTCTGGTTGTGATGTTGGGGGTCATGGGAGCCTGTAAGACTCTCTCCCTCTCCCTTTGTCCTCCAACCCCCCAAATAAATAAGTAAATCTTTAAAAAATTTTTAAAAAATGGAAACAATTAAGGTTAATATAATTGTAAATAAGAGGATACATATGTATATATATTTTTCACTATTTTGCATTTGTATGAAGCTTTCTTTTACCTCAAAGTATTTACCTCATATAAGCCTTCTAGCAACTGCATGAAATTAATAGGTCAGGGAAAAGGTTTTAATTATCACTGGATGTGAAAGAAAGCTTAGAAATCTTTTCAGTGGGGGTGCCTGGGTGGCACAGTGGGTTAAACCATTGCCTTTGGCTCAGGTCGTGATCTCAGGGTCCTGGGATCGAGGCCAACATCAGGCTTTCTGATCAGCGGGGAGCCTGCTTCCCCCTCTCTCTCTGCCTCTCTGCCTACTTGTGATCTCGTTCTCTGTCAAATAAAAAAATAAAATCTTTTAAAAAAAAAAGAAAAAAAAACTTTTGAATGACTTTTTCTGGTAAAAGAAGCTAGTTCTTCAATGACTGAATTTGCATAATGGTTTGAATTATAATAATGGGATATTTTAGGGAAAGGTCAAAGTCAAAACCACATTGGGATCTATTCCATCTTCTTTGCCTCTGGAAATCTTAACAAAAGACTCTTCTGGGTATAGAAATGAGAAGTTGGCTCTTAGTGATCAACTTCCTTCTATTAAGGCAGTCTTTGGCCCAAAAGGCTCTCACTATAGTGATACATCATGAAGGAGACCCGTGAATTATATGTGCCCATTTCCTTTGTGTACCCATGTATCAGTCAGGATAGGTAGGTTACACTGCAATAAAATCAACCCCCAGTTTTAGGCCCTAAAATAATAAATGCTCTCTGTCCATGTCCAGTCAGCTTTGGCTATCCATGCTAATAGAACAGTGTGTGTCTGGGGGCTGCTGGCTGGTGCAGTCTGTTAAGTGTCTGACTCTTGATTTTGACTCAGGCCATGATCTCATGGGTCCTGATATGGAGTCCTACTTTGGGCTTTGTCCTCAGCGTGGAGTCTCCTTGGGATTCTCTCTCTCTCCCTCTCCCTCAGCCCCTAGCCCTGCTTGTGTGCAGGCTCTCTCTCTCTCTCTCAAATGAATAAATTGATTAAATCTAAAAAAAACCCACAAATGAACAAACAAAAACCCAAAACAGCCTGTATCTAGATCACTGTTGGTCTCAAGCAGAAAGAAAACAGGCTTGGGGAGCACCTGGGTTAAGCCTCTGCCTTTAGCTCAGGTCATGATCTTAGGGTCCTGGAATTGAGCCCCGCATTGGGCTCTCTACTTCCCCCCTCTCTCTGTCTGTCTCTCTGCCCACTTGTGATCTCTGTCTGTCAAATAAATAAATAAAATATTTCAGAAAAAAAGAAAAAGAAAACAGGGTTGGCAATCCACAAACTGCCTCTTCAAAGTTCTAGTTGAAGTCAGATGGCCAGGCTGATGCCAATGAATATAGGGATATATTATGCCACTGCTAAGGGAAAGCTTATGATTGTTAACACTAAAATCTATCATAACCTTCTTGAAAAGACCATTAGAAAATAGGAAAGTTTCAAGAAACAACATTTTGACTTCTGCTTCCAGATCTGTGGAATGGTTTGTTGTAGACCAGTGCTTCTGGTAAGAACAACTGGAATAGCTGAATTAAAACACACACACACACACACACACACACACACACTACATATATATATATATATTTATATATGTAGTATATATGTTATCTATAATGTTTATATAAAACATTACATATATAAATAGAGGAAATAAATATAAAGTTATATATATTTATTGAATTTTAAATATATGTATTTAAAATTCAGCTGTATATGTATGTATATGTATATATATGTATGTATGCGTGTGTGTGTGTGTGTGTGTGTGTGTGTTTAAGGATATCAGAGGGCCCATCAAGCAACGAGGCCCTGACAGTCTGGTAGTTGGAAAGAAGAAAGGCTTATTGACTTGGGCAGACATTCTACACATTGATTTCTGCTGAAGAGCATTTATTGACTCTTAAGAAGCACACAGTGAGAGACTCAGAAGCCATGGATAGGTCAGCTGAGGTGGCTGAGAAGCCAGTATAGTTTAAAACAATTTTATGAGACCAAGGAGACAAAAATTGGAGCTTTAAAGTGCCAAAACACCTAAGATTTGAGAGCCCAAGGTTATAGACAGAAGGGAAATGCAAAGAAGAAAGTCCACAGTCTACAACAGTTTTTCCTTTGGGGTGTTTGCTGAGTCCTAAATTGCACAGAGCAAAGGCTTAGAAGCCAAGAGGATAAGCACTAAAAAGCTAAACAGAGCTGAATTTTTAATAGAAACAATAGAAGTAAAAAGAAAATGAAATGACATCTTTAAAGTGTGGAGAAAAAAAAAAATACCTGCCAATTTAGATTTACGAGCTAAGTAAAAATATCCTTTAAAAGACAGATAAAGGTATTATTATACAAGCAAAAACTGAGAGAATTTGTTGTGAGCAGATCTGAATTAAAATAAATGTGAAAAAAATCTCTTTGGGCAGAAGAAAAACAATAGCAGACAAAAAAGTAAGGAAAAATAAAAGAAAAATTGGGAAAGGTGCTATGTGAGTAAACCTAAGTGAATATAGTAATACAAATAATGTTTTAAGGTATTTAACCGTATCTAGAATTAAAACTTATACAATAATAACACAAAAGGTAGGAGATATGAAATAAAGTTAAAGTGTTTTAAGGACATAATACCATTAGCTGGGAAGTGGTAAAATTCTAATTTATGCCCAGTTGTAATAAATTAAGGATTTCTAATGTTATCCCTATGAGTGAAAGAATGTATAACCTGTTATCCATTGCTTCAAGAAGAAAGAAGGGAAGATAGAATATGTGGGGAAAACTAGTAATAAAGAGTGCGATGATAGATTTAAACGTAGGTATAGAAGTTATTGCATTAATGTAAACAATATAAATTTTCCCATTAAAAGAAAACTGTTAGACTAGATGAAAAACAAAATACATATATTAGCTATGAAAGAAATACACCTTAAACAAAAGGAAATATTGAAACAGAAATGTTGAAAATCAAGTGTCAGGAAAAATTTTAACATGTAGACACAAAAAAAGAACTTTATAACTAAATTGGTATCAGATTAATGCTGGACTATTCAAGTTTCAATACATTAATACATTTTAAATTAATAAAAATTGTGAGACTATTTCCTTTGATCTTATTAGAATTAAAGCTGAGAATCAGTTACAAAATAATTAAAATATTTCCAAATGTTTGGGAGCAAGCAACACACTTTTTAAGAAGAATAAAACTATGAGTAAAACAAAACAAAACAAAACCTACAAGAGAATGAGAAGATATTTTGTATTAACTTATAAAAACATAAGATATATACAAACTTTGGGATGCATAAATATCAAAATGAGAAAGCCTTATATTCATATATTAAAGATAGAGCTTCATACATGTAATCATTTATTTTATGACAAAGGTGACACTGAATGTAGGGAGAAAAGTTTGAGTTTTTCTAGAAATTGATAAATTAAAAAATGGATATCTATGTGAAAGAAATGAATATTTACTTTCCTTTTTTTTGAATATTTACTTTCTATCTCACATAATGGATACAGTCAGATTCCAGTTAAATGTAAAATAAAAACAGTAAGACTTCTAGCGGAAATTTTTAAAGAATATTTTATAACATTAATAGCATCTCAAAAGCACAGAGCATAAACCATATATGTATATAATTTAGAATATACAAAGAATTCCTACAAATAAATAAAAAAAGAAAGACAACCAAGTAGAAAAATGGAAAAAAATATTTGAACTAACTTTTCACAAAGAGAATATTCAAATTGTTATAAACATGTAAAAAGATACTCCAATCTCATTAGTAATCAATGAAATTTGAATTAAAACCAAAATAAGATAGTATTACACACCCACCAGAATGGTTGAAATTTAAAAGGCAGGCAGTACTAATTTTTTTTTTAATATTTTATTTATTTATTTGACAGATCACAAGTAGGCAGAGAGGCAGGCAGAGAGAGAGAGAAAGAGAGGGAAGCAGGCTCCCTGCTGAGCAGAGAGCCCGATGCGGGGCTCGATCCCAAGACCCTGAGAGCATGACCTAAGCTGAAGGCAGATGCTTAACCCCCTGAGCCACCCAGGGGCCCCCAGGCAGTACTAATTTTGATGAGCATGTAGAGCAATGGGAACTCTTACGCACTAAAGTAATATAAGTCCTTTGAGAAATCGCTTGGCAGAATGTAAATACCATTTGACTAGCAATTCTATTCTTGCACCCAATATAGAGACACTGAAAGACTTATTCAGGAAGATTTATAGCATGATTCTTTGTCTTAGCCCCAAATTGAAAACAACCTAAATGTCCATCAACATTTATAGAATAGATAAATTGCGATATAATCGTACAAGGAAATACCAATCATCAGTGAGAATGAATGACTACTACTTAATGAAACAACATGGATAAATCTCAAAAACCTGATATTAACTAAAAACATCCAGATACAAAATGAGTTTTCATAACATATAATAAAGTCCTGAAGCAGGAAGTACTAATCAATGGTGATGGAAGTTAATAAATGTGATCTACGAGGAAGGAAGTATACTGATTAGGTGGGGTCATGGAGATAGCTTGAGGTCCTATTACTGTCCAATTTTTTATCTGCAATTTGGATATTTAGGTATGTTCAGTTCGTGAAAATTCGTTGAGCAGTAAACTTGTATATGTCATACTTAGATGAAATTTTACATTAAAAAATAATGCTTTGGCTTAGAGCAATATCCTTTTAAGAGCTACTTGTGACAGATACAGGGCCATATATAGAATGCGATTCTAATTCCCTTTCTTATCTTATTCCTTTCTTTTGCTCTGGAAGTAATAACTTATTTATTTTTCCCCTCCATTACCAGAAATGTGGCAAGTTCAGAATAGATGGTGGCTTCTTTTCTCAGGGTTAATTTATCTTTCTGAAAATCACTCAGATTGATGTCTCTGGATGTATACGAAATATCGATGGGAAAGTGAGATATCAAAATGAAAAAGGCAAAAAACGAACTAAGTTTCTTATTACTCTGTACATTTTAAGAATGCAAATCTGCAAGTTTTAAAGGTTGAATCTTCTAGGAGTGGCAAAGGGGAAGACTAATAAGAGTGAGAGTGCCAGTGCTTCAAGACATTCAAGAGTATGTAGAAGTAGTGGGAGCAGGTATCAAGGGAAAAGAAGGGAAGAACGGTAAAGTATTCTGAGATTTGGTTTCTCCAGCATAGAAACTGCAAACAGATGTAAAGACAAATTTTCATTTTTTCTAGGGGAATCATGTTCTCCACAGTGGCTCTTTGACAGATTTTGCATCCCATTTCTATTTGAAATAATCACCTCATTAGGCCTTTGCTGGTATTGTAACTTGCTTAATGCTCTATTGTGTGTAGCCTGCAGCCTGGCAGGAGCATGACCAGGGTAGAAAGTATAGTCAGAAAGGGGTCTCTGAGCCAGAAAGGAGCAAACCCGGAGAGAGTGGGTAGGAATGAATAATTTTCCTGCTACCCCCTTATAATCATTTACATTACTGTCATTCTGCCTTTCTGAATTTTGGCCTTTAAAAAATTTTTTTTTAAATTGTAGGAAAAATAAATTGTATCTTATTTCATTCTAGAGTGATTGCAATATGAAGGATGCACCAAAAAGCAGCTATTGAGCTTGGGACAGGACTAGGGTGACCAGGCGTCCAGGTTTGCCTGTCTATTGAGTGTTTCCATTTCCTATCAAAAGTGTTTCAGTTTGTCCAATACATTATATGGTCACCCAAGATCAACATTCACCCTAGATCAACATTGATTTTGAATGGGGACTTAAGGACTCGATGGGTGATTGTGTTGCTAAATAAAGGAGGAAATAAGCTATGTTTTAATGCTGAAGAAATCCTTTCCTAAGAAGTAACAGTCAGCTTGTCTTAACAGTAAAATATAGAGGCTTTTTACTGAAGTAATAGATGCATGTAAGCATGTTCTTTTGCATAAACTCTAAGACTATATACGTATAGAAATATGCAGCTGTTGGCACTCAGCAAAGGGAAGCCACTTGTATATTAAGTCTACATAAGCATTCTATGATGATGGATATTTCTGAGTGTGAAGAGAGAAAATCTGTGAAAATCAAAAGGCAAACTGGAAGAAGAGACTTTCAGAAGTCCAATATTATTTTGTTAATTTATGAAACTTCACTTATTACCTCTTAACTTGTTTGATCCAGTGAATAATTTGAGTTTCACCTCTGTGGGCTGACTCTTCAAAAATATTGAATGTTCTCAGACAGAATTGGACCACTGTTGCATGACTTGGCGTTATTTACATCTAGATTTTTTTTTTATTAGAAATCAAAATAGAACACCTTCTATAAACTATTTGTACGAAATAAGAACAATTATGACTGTGAGATGCTTTCCCTGCCTAGTTTTTATCCTCCTATCCCATATTCTTTACTACCTTAAGTATTGTGTTTTGGGGTTTTATTCAATAGCTCTTAATTATTTCCTGTGTTCACATATAGTATATGGGAATTCATTTGTGTGCCAATTCCATGAAGGACTCAGAGCAAGAACAGCGTCCAAAATTGCCTTTTGATATTGGGGAGGAAGGCACAGGCCTTGATCGTTATCGTGGGTTGGGCTAAATTTTAAGCAATTGCCTATATTTGTCCTTTTCTTCTCCCTGAGATGACTGGTCTATTTGCTAAAAAGGAATTTTTATGTTCAAGAAGAGGTTCAACTTTTTATTAGAGCTGGAGTCCTCTGTTTTATGCTCATTTGGAGGGAAGAAGTCTCACCATTGAGCACACATGGATACCCTGCACACGTACATTCATGTACATACACAGACGCCAAACATTTGCCTTGTAAAAATGTAAGAGGTAAACAGACTTTTGTTGCTTAAATATCCATTTTTGTTCAAGAACTCCTTTGATGTCATATTTTAGACACACTTATTTCAGTATTATTGTGACATTGTAAATTACTGCCAGAATCTCGCTCATTTTGGGTGTAAACGAGAAGCCAAATCCAAAAGGAAAAGGGAGGAACATCTGCAGTTGCAGCTGGCTAACCTCTTCAGTATTCCTCAACTCCAAGTGCCCCTTCCTGGTCCCAAGCAGGGATGGCACCTGAAACCACTGTCTCATTGGCCTCCCACAGGTGTAACTCTAGTCTTCGTCTAGCCTGACCAAGATGGGGAAAACAAGCCAAAACAAGATGGAACTTTTACATACAAGCTTTTAATAAGAAACTTAGGGAAAAGAAAACACAGAAAAGCATGGAAATGGATGAGTCCACTGATAAATCGGAAATATCTCATCTTTTTACTCTTAACAAAGGGGCTGGGCAGGCAGAGCTAGACTGACTGACAGTCCTGGTTTCGTTACTGGCCATACCTCATTGTCTTAGAAAAATCCTAACTGGGACACACCTCCAGCCCTTTTTCCAATCTTTGAACTTTTCTTGACCTTCTTTATTTTCCTTTTCTGTCCATAGGGACCTAACTTAGTGGGGAAAATGGAAATCACAGAGAGAGGCAAGCACCTCCCCAGAAAGATTCTCTTTCTTTTCCAGTGTAGACCTCAGAGCCATCCTTTCTTAATCTTTAAAGTGTGTTTATTGAGAGAAGTCTGGAAAATCCTCTATTCAAAGAAAATAATTCACCCTCCAGAAACCACCATTCTTAGTATTTTAAAATACTTATTTCTAACATAGTCATTACTTTCCAGGTCAATAAATATTATTCAAATATGTTATTTAAATGACTTTTCATTCCATTATGATGTTTCATAACTGAATGGATCGCTGTAAGACATTAATATTATTTCTAATTTTTACCATTAGATGACATGATGAATGTCCTTGCATAGAAGTCTTTCCACTTTTGGAGGCATACTATCTAGGTTACTCCAGAAAGGCTATGCCAATTCCATGTCCACTAGTAAGTACAAGATAGCTTTATACTGCCACATCTTTAGCAGAACTTACAATTTTTAACTATATATTTTTCAATTTGATAGGTAAAGAATGTGTATCCTCATGTTGAGGGGGCATGTTTAAAACAAAATTCTATTGGGGCGCCTGGGTGGCTCAGTGGGTTAAAGCCTCTGCCTTCGGCTCAGGTCATGATCCCAGGGTCCTGGGACAGAGCCCGGCATCGGGCTCTCTGCTCGGCAGGAAGCCTGCCTCCTCCACTTTCTCTGCCTGCCTCTCTGCCTACTTGTGATCTGTCAAATAAATAAATAAAATCTTTTAAACAAACAAACAAACAAAATTCTATTGACATTATTTACTTTATGAATTTCTTATTTTTGTTTTGTGTATTGTTTGTTCAGGGTATTGTTTAGCCCTTACTATACGGTTCACTTCTTTTATTAGCCTTTTTTCTTCCTTCTTTCCTCTTGTCCTTCTTTCCTTTTATCCTTCTTTCCTGCTTTCATTCCTGCCTTTCTCTCTTTCTCTTTCTTTAAAGTAAACAAATTTTACTAGAAATACTTATAAAAACAACATTAAAGAAATAGTGCTTCCAAGATGAAAAGATTTTCTGTTGACTTTGATTTACAACTTGGAGTGTATATATAGTGCTTTTTCCTCTTAAGAAGCAAAATATTTCCACGTTAAGGTGTGAAAGAAAGAGGTTGAAATTTAAAAATGAGTTATTTTTTTCTTTTAAAAACACTTGGTTCTCTGGGGCACCTGGGTGGCTCAGTCGATTAAGCATTTGCCTTCAGCTTGGGTCATGATCCCAGGGACCTGGGATCCAGCCCTGCATCAGGCTCCCTGCTCAGCCGGGAGTCTGCTTCTCTCTCTCCCTCTGCCGCTCCTCCCATTCATGCTCGCTCTCACTCACTCTCTCTTAAGTAGATAAATAAAATCTTTAAAAAAAAACAAAACATTTCATTTTCTGTTTCCTGATAGTAGATCTAATAGTTTTTATAATAGATTTATTTTTCCCTTTTTCTGCCTGCTTTGATTTATGCTGAATTAATACAGTATCTAGATTCAGTAGTGCCTGCATTAATGAATAGGATACAAGCAATGACCTTCATACTCCAAAGCATAATATAGAAGACACAGAAATGCAGTCTAGTCTGCAAACTTCTTTGATGCACCACCCACCATAGGCTACTGTTTCAAAAATCACCTATTTTATTAGTAAGGACATTTGGACAAATTACTTATATTTCCCAACCCTTACATTTCTCAAATACAAAATGAGGATCCTTGTTGTGGACTTGGGGTTTTCTTGTGTTTTTCCCTAACTTTTTAATAGATCTGTAGGCTCACTTGCACTTGTAGGAAATAATGCAGAGTGACCCTGTGTACCTTGCACTCAGTGTCTCCGAATGACAACACGTGGCATAACGAGCACAATCACAACCAGGGAATTGTCATAGGTCCAGTGCACTGACCTCAGATTGCACCAGGTTTATAGGTGCGCCTGTGTGTGTGTGTGTGTGTGTGTGTGTGTTTGTACACTTTGTTCTCTGCAGCCTGGCAGTTTTCTTACTGCCTGGCACCTACCTGTCCCTTGGTAGGTCCTAGACAACTGTTCAGTAACAATTCTTGTCTAGCCAGTCTTTCCTCTCTCTTTTTTTGAAGGAAGAACGTGTTGGATGGTTCACTGTAGTTAAAACGATGGTGCCAAACTCACACTTAATCTCTTTTTTACTCCCAGGTCTTTGCAGGAAGAAGCTCTGAGTTTAGTGGCCAGGCGAGGGATTGACCCAAACCTTAATCACTGGGCTCATTCCATTACACTTCTTTCCCGAGCTTGTCAGAATGTAGGGATCATCTGAGGCAGCGCTTCTCACACTTCTGTGTATATACAAATACCTTGGGGAGCTTGTTAAATTACAGGTCTTGATTTGGCATCTCGGGAGTGGAGGCTGGTATTCTGCTTTTCTAACAAGTTTTAGGTGATGCTGATGGTGCTGGTCCACCGACAATAACTTATGTAGCAAGAATCTTAGAAACTTGCTGAAAATTCAGATTTCCAGGGCTTTTTTTCTCAAGATTCTCATGCAGGAAGACTAGAGTGGAGTCTGGGAATTTGTATTTTTATCTAATACCCTGCCCAGTTATTAGTATAAATTACTTTTGGCAAACCGTGAATATCTTTTATACCATCTCCATGCAGTTTCTCAATTCTTCTGGTTCCTTTTCAGTGTACGGATACTGTTTACCTTAATATTGTGATTTGAAGATTTGGTGCAATCAGTTTTTGTGTGTGTGTGTGTGTGTCATTTTATTTTCTTGGCTTGGTTTTTGTCTTTTTTTTTTTTAATTTATTTATTTGTCAGAGAGGGAGGGAGAGAGAGAGAGCGAGCACAGGCAGACAGAGTGGCAGGCAGAGGCAGAGGGAGAAGCAGGCTCCCCACCAAGCAAGGAGCCCGATGTGGGACTCCATCCCAGGACGCTGGGATCATGACCTGAGCTAAAGGCAGCCGCTTAACCAACTGAGCCACCCAGGTGTCCTGATTTTTGTCTTTTGAAGGCCAAAAATCCAGAAGGAAAATCGGACTCTTTTACTGAAAGTTTAGTTCAACTCAAAAGAGCTTTAAGATATTAAAATATTTTCAGTGTCATTCCATGTGACACACAAGGATTTTATCAGGGCTTTAAAAAGTCTTCCTAAAGCTGTCTATAACGGCTCTTTTCCTGATCTAAATAAATAACACATGGGACTTGCAACCCAAAATTTCTTATCATCTCCGAATTTACTCTTTCCAGGTCCAGATAAAAAACAGTGCTTAATCCCCCAAAGAGATAGACAGTTATGTGAGCTGGTAGTATTGATAAAAGAGAATCATGGCCAGGCAGGAATGACTGGATTCAACCATAAAAGTTGAAGCTGTGTAAATCATCAAATAACATGGGAATTGGAAAACATCATTATAAGCAACTTGTGTGAACCCCTGATGTTTTAAATTAGCCATGAAATGTGACTTGCTTTATAATATTTTGGAGCTTCTAAAGATCTCAGCTTTTAAATTGAAATTTTCCTATTTGGCAGCAACGCAGCAGGCCCGCAAAATAATTTACAACCATTTACTTTGTTAGTTATCCCTTTTAAACAACCCTCAAGGGAAGGAAAACATTATTAATCCCCATTTTATGGTGAGGGGATTGAGGTATTAAGATGACTCAGAGCTTTGATTTAGTGCACACTTGGTGTTTCTTCATCCCAGTCCAAGGCCCTCTCATCTTTACTTAGGTCAGCATGCCTGTTCTTATTATATTGGCTTATCTTGATGAGGAACATGGACTCAATTTTCAAGTTAACTTAAACCACTTAGAAAAATTGGGGCAAGTTGAGCAGTATTCCTTTCTCACACTGATGGACCAAGTTCAGTTTTGCAAGGCTATTTTTTTTTTTATAGATGCCATTTGTAACGTGTACATCGTCATCGAGGAGTTCATACCGTAGGAATACCCTTTTAGAGGAGCTGACTTAAGTCATTTTCAATAATCAAGTAAAGGAGAAAAGACATTGTAATTCTTTTTTTTTTCCCCTCACTCATTTTGTTCCAATTTCCAAGGAATGTGTATGTGGGAATCATCATTGATCAGGAGATATGGTAGTTCTGAGCTGAAGTATGTATCTGTACGTTCTAAGTGATGCTGGAAAATTTCCTTAACATTTCGTTTCTTGGGAAAATAAACACTTGACCTTGGAGTTGCATACAGTTATTTGAAAAAAACTTCCATGTAACCTTGTGTATTCTGCAAAGCACATCTTAGAAGATGATGAGGTCGCTGATGCTCACTCAGAAAGCTGAAGAGATTCTCTAGTGTTGAGGCGGGAATGGAGCCGCTTCCATTCCCTTCCTGTGGCAAAGGAAGTCATTGAAAATAACACAGTGGTCATCAACTCTCCTCCTGGACTGAATACATATTTTACTGACATCGTTTACATATTGTTTCTCAAAGCACAGTACCCATCAGAATCACCTCAAATTCCTGGTTTAAAGAAAGATAGCATTAGCTTATCTGAAAGAGGGTTGGAGGAGGCAGCCTTGGAATCTGCACGTTAACAAGGTTTTCAGGTGATGCGCATGCTTACTATAATCTGAGATCCACCCCATCAGGGTAAGAGGTTTGGTTTGCCTTTGTTGTAGAAGCCATTCCCTTGCTTAGGGAAATTGTTTGCAATGTATGGGTAACTGGCATTGCTTTGTTTCTCTACAGAGTGAATTTTTTCTCTCTGTAAGTTTCAGTTACTTTCTCGCTAAATTAGCTTACATCTGGCCTAACTGTCCAGGTTAGCAAGATGCCTGGATGTTCCTGAAACCTTCTCTCACCTAACATGTTGACCCATATAGGTGGACTCCTTTAAAGGAAACTGCAGATCAGGTTAAACAGCAAGGGCTATCCTTAGATTTATTCCTCCTGCTGGACTTGCAGGCAGTGGGCAATGGTGACAGAACACCTGTGCTTGCTACAGAGCCTGCAGCAATTTTTCTTGGCTAGGCAATTTGCTTTAACTGTCTTCACCTTGATAACCCTTTTCTCCCCCAAGTGCTAAATTTGATATCTCCTTTAAACTGCATAAACATTGTAACGAACATAGAACTCAGCCATGCAATACCCCTGAGCTAATGGTGGCATGAAATGTAAAAGGGCACTCTGCCGTCTCTGTTGCTTCCTTACATTCTTCCCTATGTAGTCCTAGTCCATGAGTTTCAAGGCAATCATGTTCCAGTTACCTGGAGTGGAACACTAGGTGAGAAAACTTGGTAAGGTATAATGTATAAAGAGAAATAAAATGCAACATCATTACCATCATCATCATGAAAAGCCATGTCAAATCAAGTCCTCTCGTTTAGGTTTGTTTAAAGAGGCAAAAGCAAGGCATTTTTCAGGAGAAGAAAACCTAAAATACTGGATTCCACAGTTCTGAAATAGTGCATGCTCATGTAATTTTCCCAGAGCCTTCATTTTCTAAAATCTCTTTATACAGAAAACTTTCTGCCATCTCTAGTTTCATTGTTGTGTGCATATCCTTGACCATTAATCCAAACCATAGACATGGACTAGGGTAAACCAGGGGCCAGCAGTATCAGAAACACCTGGGGTTTTTGCTGAACTTAAAGGGAGCTTTAGACCTTGCTGCAAAGAAGGAAGGAAGAGGAAACTGGTGTGACTGGCCAAACTTCTCAATCTTCTTCAATTTCCCTTCCATAGAAGCAAAGGGGATTGTATCAGATTATCTTTAGTGTAGTTACCGGGTCTAAAGCTAAGCCTCAATGAGACCTTTTAGGAGGGGGAAGGGAAAGGAAGAGAAATACAAACTAGGAGAGACAAGTGGAGGAGCAACGAGAGGAGGGAAAAGAGGAAATAAGCAAATGTGTGGCTGAGAGAGCATCTCACCAATTACCTTGGCTGTGATTCCGTGATACTGAGCAAAGGAGTACCTAATGTGGTATTTGGAGGAATTAAATCAATAAGTAAGTAACTAAATAAATCACAAGAATCATAACTGGTTTCCTCACAGTCAAAAGTGATTTAATATCTACTTGGCCCTCAGTTAGTTTCATGAATAATTCATGTATCCCCTTAGGTAGGACCTGTGGTTGATCGAGTTATGTGGCACGCTGATATGGGCAGTGTCATGCTTGGCTTGTAGAAGCCAGTAAATTGAAGGTGGTTTAAAGAAGGAATGTTAGAGATGGCTGCGATAAATCTGAAAACTTATTTCAGTTCATTTTAAAAGCCTCTGAAATATAAATAACAATTTCAGTGTGAATGGGAGGCAGTTACCCTATCTAGTGTCTTTGTTTCCTAATAACTGTGGAAGTTATCTCTCACCTGCAGAGTCAGAGAAGTTTTATATGTAATGACACATACATAGACACTGTCTCTGCCAAAATGAAAGTTCCTTGACCATGTCTTACTGTACTGATTCCACCCTCTAAATATTCTCTACTGGGGGATAAGTGACTATGGCTATTTAACAAGATTTTAGGAGAAATCAATATGCATGCATTTACTGGCTGAGTTTAATTTTTAGAAGGGGAAAAAACCTGCATTGTAAAGGCTAATAAAGCTTAGATTTATTTGTATGCGTCGAAGAACAGTTGGAAAGGAAGGGTTTTTTTAAGTTCAGTCAGCCAGGGAGATCACTGGAGGGAGCTCTAACTTCACAACAAAACCAGAACTGAACTCTTTCTACTGTCCTCAAATTTTACCTATAGCCAAAGGACACCCCCACCCCCTTAAAAATCAATAATAAAATGAAAAGGGTCTGGGAAAAAAATGTGTTTTGGGGGCATCATATGCCACAGTTACTTACAAATAAAGACAGGATCACTATTCAAAACCAGCAATATTTAAACAAGTCAAAAATATGGGATTATATACAACAAGAACCACATTATACACTTAATATGAAAAAAAATACTTTGAAAATATGCTTTATGACTGTCATCCCCAGCTCCCCCTTACAGCAGTGTAGACCCATGGTGAGCACCTTTATCTAGGCCAGCCAGGCAGAATCTGGCTTTGGTGTTCACATAATTAGTGTGACAAGCTCTTTGGTGCTCTCTGTGGGGGGAGACTTTGTACGGAGGTGTGGATGATATCCTGAGCCCTATGTGTGGGGCACTTAGCTTTTCAGAGGGTGAGCGGTGTCCTTGACAGCACCCTGGAACGGGAACCACAGTGCCTAGACTCCTTCACTGCTGAACTCCTCACTATATATGAGCCTTTGGACTTTATCTTTATGTTGCAATAAAACAGAAATACGATCTACATGGTTTCTAAAATTTCTAAAATTTAATTTTAATTTTAATTTAAGATTTCTAAAATTTCTAAAATCTCTTCTACTTTTTTAGCTTTGCTCATCAAGTTAAAATTGTTTATTTGCTTTTTCAGCACTGACTACAGTATACATCCAGAGTGAGTGGTATTTAGAATTCAGGCCTGCTGTTTATTTAAGTGTGTGTGTGTGTGTGTGTGTGTGTGTGTGTGTCTGTGTAACCAATGGAGGTTTCCCTTTGTTATCCAGGTGCTCAGGGATAAGAGAGCCATTTTTCCTTCGGGATATCCAATGCTGATATGTTTCTACTTTAATTCAGGCCTGCTGTTTAGAAATCCCCAAGATACTGTGTCCCACTTAAAAAAAACAAAGATAAACAAACAAACAAAACCTCGCAAAACATTTTCTAAGATTACTCCCTATAACACTTCTTTATACTCCTCCCATTACTTACCTGGTCTTTTGAAAGTTGGTTCCAGCTAAGGCGAATCTATAGTAACATTGTGAAAAATGTCTCTCTAGGAAGTTGAATATCTTCAGGATCAGCCAGATTCCTGGTAGAAATTCCATTATGACCCACTTAGGCCATGGAGCAGGGACTTCTGGCTGGGATTTGTGATTGTGTCATCTGAAGCCAGGTATATAATTTGTAGGTCCCAATGCAGAATGAAAATGCAGAGCCCTTGCTAAAAATATAGGAATTTTCATACAGTGACAGCAGAGCATTCAACCAAGCACAGGATACTTCTGAGCATGGGGCCACGTGTGACCGCACAGGTCCCATGAGCCACGAAGCCAGTCCTGCTAGGAATGATGGAGACCCTGGTTTCAATCCGATAGACACACAGGACTGGATTTGACTCCAGAAGTATTACCCACAGGAAAATACAAATAAAACATAATAAAATAAAAACTAAGACAGAGTATTTTTTTAAAAGGTGAGACATTGTTTTGACAAAGAAGCTGCGATTGTGTTTGGGCCACGTCCTTAAAAGGATAATTAGTTAAACAGTTTGGAAGGAGCACCATGGGAAGAGGAGGTGTTAAAATCATGTGATAATTTTGTTTATGCCAATTAAATTTTTCAATCTGAGATGTAGTGGTTTATTCCAAAGAGTTTCAAGAGATTGGAAAGCCAGCTGGAGATACACACAGGGGCACAAAGACTGACAAGAGATCTCTTGGAGGGGCTGGCGAAGCATTGGGAAGAGGTGCTTTCAAAAGAGGCATTTAGTTTACCTGTAATGGCCAACAGCCTGAAAATAATTAAAATAAAGTGTATGTGGTAGTTCAACTGTATAATTTCTTTGCGTTTTTTTCCCCCTAACTGTATTTGGCACAATCCTATTATTCCAATGTGGAGAAAATTACCTTGGCAATAAATACCCTGTATTGTAACCTTTGATGTAGTATTTTGTGGTTTCAAAGCCACTTCAAAACTCTTTTTTCCCTTCCACAATAGCCATTATTCTGCAGGGACTGACTTTATGACAGTGTTCCTTGGCATTCATTTTGTTTGAGCCCAGACCTCCAAGTAAATATTGTAAGTAGCATCTTATGATTTGTATTGGTTGAGATCTGGAACAGTACAGTTTCACAGCTATGAAAGTGTTTTTTGCTCTCAGCACAATTTGCTGGCACCTTAACTGCTTGAAGGAGACACCACCATCATGGCCTTTGAGAGGTGTCTGAGAAGGCTTTCCTCCAGCCAGTTATAAGCAGGGAAACTTTGCGTTAGTGCCTCTGCCTCTTCTCCCTCTTCCCTAGGTCCTGAGTCTCTTACTCCTTACCCTCTTCTCCATACAGAAGCTTCTTTTTAGGAGTTTCAGGTTCTCCCTAATCTATGCTAGTCCTCTTTCTTGAGTTAAAAACTAGCCAATCTGCCCGTTATTAGTTTATCTGTTAGTGGATAACTGGACCCATGGGTGCCCTTGTAAGTAATAGGTTTGGTTTTTTTTTTTACGAGCCTGCTGCCATCAGAAAATTTAAACCCAAAAAGTGTCTGAAAGGTAGAATGTCATGGGAAGGGTCTGAAAGAGAGTTGACTTTGGGAAGGAGTGATATATCATGACCTTAAAATAACAAAGTTGCTTACTTTCTAAAGTAAAGGTAATCCTATTTCTTATACATTATATTTCATTCCTTTGAGGATAAGTATGTTGGTGGACCTTGGTGGACCAAGGATAATTTGGAGAAGTTAAAATTTAGGGATCTGAAGACAGGCCATAATTATGGCCTTCGCAGCCCTTTTACAAGGAAAGTAGCTTGAACTTAAACTTCCCAATAACACAGCCCTCAGGGCTAATGCTCTTGGGATAAACTTGAAATGAAACTGCTTCATACTGAACTCCATTAGTCATTTCTTTAGTAAACCCTCTGGGTTAGGACCCCTTTAGCCTACATTTCCTGGTTTCTGCTATACTTTATGGTGTTATGACAAGGTCCTGAAGAACACTGTGGAATGCAACCTGAAAAAGCACTTTTTCCGTAGAATTTTAGAATAAAAAATGACTCTGGAGAAAAAGCATGATAATTATAGCTTAACATAATAATGCAGAGGATACAGCTTGCAGTGAGGTAGTTTCAATCATTGTCATTATTATCACAGTTTTTGGAAGTCATCAATTCCTGAATTTTTAAGCATTTTCCTTAACAAGATAAAAACTATATTTTTACTCATGCAAATGATGCCATCAAATAAATGTTCTGAAGGTGCTGAGGAATTGTTTTTCTTATTATCACAAGATCTTCCCTGAGGCATGTTGCAAGAAATATTTTATTTATAGCCCCAAACTACCCAACTGCATAAGGAAATAAAGAACATTTCTACTCAGGGATTTGTTTTACACTTTTAATTTGAAATAATTTATACTTACAGAAAATTTGCAAAAATAGTGCAAAGAATTCCTGTGTACCCTTCACCCAGCTTCCCCTAATGTTAAGATATTACATAGACATCGTCCAGTGATCAAAACCAGTTAATCAATATTGGCATAATGCTTTAACTAAACTACAAGTGATATTTGAATCCCAACAATTTTCCATTAATGTCCTTTTCTTCTATTGTAAAACACAATCAAGAATCTCAAATTGCATTCTGTTGTCAAATCTATTTACTTTCCTCCCTTGTGTGAAAGTTCCTCAATCTTTCCTTGTGTTTCATAATCGGGTCATATTTTAAACAGGATGTATTCTTTGAGTTAATTAATAATTTAAGAACAAAAATATGTCTGCCATTCTAAAACTTTAAGAGAAAAATTATATATTTTCTTAGAAATATTTGAAGTTATTAGCATGTTCTTTGCTAATTTTGAATGTATATATTTAAAGTTGTGAATTAAAGTCTAGTTGCAAATATTTTTTAATGAGTTTGAAAGAAAAATTTTTTCAGCACATTGGCTTTTTTTTTAACTTGTGTTTATGTGTGTGTGTGTGTGTATGTGTGTTATATTAGTCACCATATAGTACATCTTTGATGTAGTGTTCCATGATTCATTATTTCTGTATAATACCCAGGGCTCAATGCAATCCATGCCCTCCTTAATATCCATCACCAGGCTCAATATCCCCTACCCCCCTCCCTTCTAAAACTCTCTATTTGTTTCCCAGAGTCCATAATCTCTCATGGTTCATCTCCCACTCCAATTTCTCCCCCTTCATTTTTCCCTTCTCCTAATGTCCTTCATGCTATTCCTTATGTTCCCCAAGTAAGTGAAACCATGAACCATGAGATAATTGACTTTCTCTGATTGACTTATTTCATTCAGCATAATCTCCTCCAGTCCTGTCCATATTGATGCAAAAACTGGGTATTCATCCTTTCTGATGGCTGAGTAATATTCCATTGTGTATATGGACCACATGACCACATCTTCTTTATCCATTTGTCTGTTGAAGGGCATCTTGGGTCCTTTTTTTTTTTTTTTTGTAATGAACTTGTCCTGAGTAATTTAAATCTAGAGAAAAACTTCTTTATAAGTGGCTTTTACATTTACAATGTAGAAGATTTACAATTTACAAAAATTACAAGAATTTTTGCAAGAAATGTAATTAGTTTAATTCCTCTATAGCCTCTGAAGTTTAAATTGGAAAGAAATTCTATTAATTGCATAGCATCAATGTGACTAACCATTTTACTCCTTTAAATATAAACAAAATAAATTTCAGAGTAGTATGATCAAATTCTGCATGTAAACACTTACCCACAGTCTATGTTCCTAACTTAAGTTCCTGAAGTCATTGTTTATAAATCTGATACAATTATATATGTATGTATATAAACTATATGTGTGTGTAATTCTCATTAAAATTGAACCACACCAGTGGTAGGAGTTATTGGAACTTATGGCATAAAAGAAAGCAGACACTCTATTTGTAAGAGTTACAAAATATGTATAAGTGGTGTTGAACAGATTATCGGATTTTTTTTCCCCAAACCTAAGAGATTACTGCCTGTTTAGTGTAGGTATAACATTGTCTTGTGTGCAGTGTTAACATCAGTCAGATTGCTTGACTAATACCTAAAATGGATATAGTGGGAAAATGCTGACATTGTTTTGTCAAAGTGATTTGAATAACAATTAGAACACTATCTTCTATTTAAACATTTTTAACTGTAATTTTACTTAGTGTTCAGAATATTCAGTTGTTGTAAAAATTAGCTACTGCTAAAGTCAGCTGTAATGCAAATGTATAAATTCTTTTATTTGTTCTCCACTCTGTCCAAGGTACCTTGTGAATAAAGAAAGATTGCATACTCTTTGGGTTTATATATGTTTGTGTTAAAGCCTAGCTCCCCTCTAGATCATGGAGCCCGACCCCAGCATAGGGTAGGTGCTTAATAAGTGCTCATTGAATGAACTCTTGATTTTCTGGGTTAAGGGGGAAACTGGTGTAGATACTCAAATACATGGTGACTGCTTGATAGTTGCTATGTTATGGACCCAAACATTGCATGCTGAGTTCCTCAACTTTTGCTAGCTTTTGAGAATTTGCTCTTGACGTGTAGAACTTTTGGCCATACACAAATTTAAATTGGTTTGCCTTTTATTCTTTTAGGCAGTAAGTTTTTTTTTCCCCCTGAAAACTCTAGCTATCAGTAGAAGAAGTAAAACCCTAATTCTGCCTCACTCTCCAGCACCATCACTAACTAATAGAGTTTTACGCAAAGGATATATCTCCTCGCCACTGTATTGAATTTTTAGAATTACTTCCTCAGTGTAGTTGTAAGGCTTTGAAAATTTCTGTTTGTAGAGTTTGTGATTGGGTAACATACTTTGAGTGAAGTTGTAAAGAGTCCATGAATAAAAAGAGCAGAAAAGAAGAAAAGCTGTAGATTGAATCTAAGGATGTTAAAATGCAATTTTAGCTTTTTCTCTGAAAACAGGCTTCTGCCTTCAGTTTCTTGCTACATTTGAATGAGGTACATGGAAGAATGAGCTACTTTTAAGAAAAGCCTTCATTGTGATTGTTTCTGTCTTTCTTCTTCATTACTTCCTTCTTAAAAAAATTAATATAGGCATCCTTTTATAAAAGTTGATGCCTTGAAGTAAATACTGCATAGTACTTTTCTTCTTATGGTGGTTTGAATCAATTGGAAAAGAAGTAATTTGTACTCAGACTTCTTGCTTTTTTCCAGGCTCATTTGCATAAACGTGCAATTTATGTAGGGGGTGTTGTACTGTATTGAGAAACTCAGAGACAGCTGCCAGGGCCATCTTGCAGGGAAGCTGTGCTCAACCTGAAATTTAATTTAAATATTTCATTTCATTATCATAGATTGCAACATTGGGAGTAAACTCTCTCTTCTTTGGAATCAGCACTAATCCAATCCATGAAAATTCAATTGCCCTGTCACTCTTAGTCTGCAAATTTTGTGGCTGAAAGCACGGAACTGCAAGCTTTGCAATGGAGATTGCCTGAAAGAACACTTTTGACTTCTTACTTAGAAGATGCTAAGATTGTCCTAGGAATTCAGACAATACGGTTCAATTTAATCAACTGAAGAATTGTGTTTGTGGATGTTCTCCTCCTACATCACCAGACATAAATGCAAGTCAAATGATACCTTTCACTTTCCACTAATGTTTTTAAGGTCGGCCATTTTTGTTACATTTAAGTTCCTGCAATTCACTGCTGCTTTCATCTTACCTGGGCCTTGCTTTGGATAGTGTTAGTGGTATCAGCATCATTGAAACCAGTGTGTGTACTGGTGATTAATAACTACTTTGTATTTAAAAGGTGAGTTCTATACCTTAATAATAATTATGGAAAATAATCTATGAATATATTATTTCCAGAACACATCTATTGTTATTAATTAAGATTGTTGGCATTTATTGAAATCACAAGAATGTCAAGACTCTGCAAAAATACATTCTGATTTCCCTGGTGTGATAAAAACCATTGTTGCAATTATTGTTTGTGATTAATACATGGAGTGTGGGGCTATCTTTTCCAATGCCCAGCCTCATCTTGGTTTAGATACGAATTTAGATATGAATTTTTGCAGATGATTTTTGGAAATCAGCTTTGACCCCAAAGAATAATTCTGGTCCAAGGAGAATGATTTGAAGCTGATGAAGTCATTGTATTTTTCAAACAGTGCTGTTGTTAACGTATGTGGTCTTTATATCTATTTACTTGTAGCTCAAAGACTTTATTTAATGGCGCATCGAATAGTCCGTTAATGAAATAAATGCATGCACACACATACACTCAGACCCCCACTCACACTTACATATAAACACTGTGGAAATTATGTATCTTCTGGGGAAAAAAAATTTTTTTTTTCCTCTCACCTCTAAGCTAACTAAGGACTAAATTGTATCTTTTATCTTTAGGAGTGTTAAATGAGTTGCACAATCACCTCCATCTTGGACCTTGCAATTTCCATAAATCTCTTCTCATCTGGGTTGAATAGAGAACATATTGATGGATTCGATATTCAATCCTGAAAAGATCCCAGGGGAACAAATGCACTCAGAATAGACATGTAGCTAATCAGTGTGCTTAGCTTTCCTTCTGTGTTGGATCAGGGCATCTTTGGTCACACGGGGTTTTTAGCCTTGGAAAGCAAGCTCCTTACTGTCTTATTGGGGATGGACTCTAGCTGAATATTCATGACATTGAAATCCCAATGTAAGACTCATCTCACTCCTGAATTTGGACATCCTTTCTGCTGACAATGTTCATATTAAGTTTGGAAAGGATTTGCCATTGGCATTGTTTTAACTTCTGTTTTTTAATTACTTTTATTGCCACATAATTTTGAAATTTATGGGCAATACTTAAATGAGTTATAAATGGCTGGAATTATGAAGTAATAAAAATAAATGAAAACTGCTTCATATTATAATTATTTTTAATTTGTTCTTAGATTTAGAGAAAATAAGGATGTACCACAGGGGTCACAGCTTGGAAGGAGATGTATTTTCTGCCTTAGAATGCTATTTTCTCTCAGGGCGCCTGGGTGGCTCAGTGGGTTAAAGCCTCTGCTTTCGCATCAGGTCATGATCCCAGGGTCCTGGGATCGAACCCCACATCGGGCTCTCTGCTCCTCAGAGAGCCTGCTTCCTGCTCTCTCTCTCTCTGCCTGCCTCTCTTGCCTACTTGTGATCTCTGTCTGTCAGGTGAATAAATAAAATCTTAAAAAAAAAAAGAATGCTATTTTCTCTCAAGTGAAAACTAGATTGGATCATTGGAAGCTCAACAGTCATGGGATTATGTTTGATTAATATTGTGTTTGCTGAGTGAGCTTCCTATATGCAACATCTACCCTCATGAACGATATTCTGTTGTGAGTGGGTGAGAACAGATGAAGGCCACTTGTAAAAAGTCTGTATGTGAATTGGTTCCCAGAAGTTGAAATTATGGTTCTTGCTCTTGAGGAACTCATGCTTTATCAAGGAAAACAAATATACATGCCAAAAATAAAAGCTCAGAGCAATATTAGTGGCATTGTGCTAAATTATCATAAGTGCTAAAGTATTGGCAAGAATAAAGTACTTAAGGAATTCAGAGGAGATAGTTGTGGTCTGGGGTTATTCAGAATACACTGTTGAGAAAGATAATGTTTGTTCAGCATCTGAAAGTATTTGTTAAGGGAAAGGAAAATAGGAGAATATGTCAGGTGGGGAATAAACTTGTAGAGATAAGAATGACTTTGGTGTATTGAAGAATAATATGGAGGTTCTCTGAACACAAGTGAGGATAAACATAACACATAGCAGGGCTCCATCCCAGGATCCTGGGCAGGAACTTGAGCGGAAGGCAGACGCTTAATGACTGAGCTACCCAAGCACCCTGAAAATCTGGGTATTAATGAATTGTACCATTCTTTTTTTTTTTTAAGATTTTATTTATTTATTTGTCAGAGAGAGAGCGAGAGAGCGAGCACAGGCAGACAGAGTGGCAGGCAGAGGCAGAGGGAGAAGCAGGCTCCCGCCGAGCAAGGAGCCCGAAGTGGGACTCGATCCCAGGACGCTGGGATCATGACCTGAGCTGAAGGCAGCCGCTTAACCAACTGAGACACCCAGGTATCCCGAATTGTACCATTCTGCATGAAATAGTGGATTTTTCTAGTGGTGTGGTGGTAAATATTTAACAGTTGACTCTAGGGGAAATGCCCTAATTTAATAATTTGCCACTTTTTGTGGTATAAATACTTTCACAATGACTGGATTCAAGCTAGCAATATAAGGTCAACAGATTCACCAAATTCCTGAAAACTATTGGCTTTGGCAAGCCAGTATGAGCTAGCTCCAGCATGTCACCCAGTTAACCTCAGGCATAAAGAAGCTGAAGAATGAATACGTTTCTGATGGGTTCACTCTGTGGAATAGAATAAGAGACTATCTCAAAAGGGGCATCCAGTTTTACAGCTTGGAGAAATGAGAGCCTGTGTGTCACTGACATAGAGCAGCACCAATTCAGCTGTGTCTAGACTGAACATCAGTCTCAGAAATACTTGACTCTAGTCTCTCTCTCTCTCTCTCTCAGACCAGTATTTGCATGATTATCCTTGCTTGGAGGAGAAAGTTTTCTGCCTGGGGAGGTGGGGGGAGAGGCACATGATCTTGAGGTAATGATTGGATGTGGTGGCATAGGATCCTTGGACCAGTTCAAAGATTAAGTCTGAGCCATTAAAATAGAGAGGCTAGAGAGGCTGATTTGGGAGGACTCATTTTCATTTAAGAGACCCATGAAACAAGTTGTTTATTTCTTCTGGAGGAAGGGTATGGTATAGAGCAGGGAAGGATTATCTCTCCTATCTAAGCACATGACTCTGGCACTGTGAAAGGTCAGAGACATGAGATACTTTTTTTTTTTTTTCCTGGAGATTCCTAGAAAGGCTTAGGGGAATTGGAGAAACTCTCAACCAATGTGAAGTTCTATTTTTGCAAGTATAAAGTGAAATTTGAATATTAATAATCATTTAAATGTACCAAAAGTCTCCTGAAGCCTGGGAAATTTGGACTAGAAGAGGGAAAAAAAACCCCACAAAACAAAACAAGTAGGGAATTTAGGAAGGGAGAGAAGGTGAATATAAGCCTAATCATGTTATGTGTGAGATGGCAACCACAAAAATATGTCCAGTAGTGCAGCTGGAAATAAAAGGCTGAAGCTCTTGTGAAAAGACCAGAAATAAGGAGGGGGAAATGGGAGTCATCAACCAAAGGATGATGCTTCTTGGCTGGTATCCAAGTCAGGTAGTATGAATGAAAGAGATCAAATTGCTTCTGATGAAGCCCTCAAGAATATCCATAGTCACAACATTCTGAGTGAAACCAATATATTTTACCAGTCCACAATCCTGAGTGTGTATAATAAATTCATTTTCCCAATGCATACCTTAGGAATGGCTCATTCTCATCTGATAGCTGGTTTACAGATCTTCATGGGCTGGTAAATTCCTCCTGACTCACCAGCATTCTTGATAAGCAGTATTTGGCAGTAAGCATGCCCATCCCGCACTGAATAGTCCACGAGCTGTGATGGAATAGCTTCTGTCTTAACTTCCTACTGTCTGAAGACTTTGCAATGTGTTTTGTTTCCATTGATGTTTCAGTCATGGTGTCTTTGTTGTTTTTGAGCAGCAGGGACGATTGAATTCTCTTACTGCTTTTAAAGGGAGTCCCTTAGCAAGTTTTTTCTTTGACCTTGTCCTGAGTAGATCTGAGAGCAAAGAAGTTACATCTTTCTTCTTTTCCTCCCCCTTTTTCAGCAATTAGAGGTCAGTACAGAGCTCTTCCTAAATGCTCTAATCAAAAACCCTACTGGAAACCTACTTTCACTCTTGCTTCCAGTCAGCCTAACTTCCCAATGTTTGATTAGTATGTTTAGCTGAAAATTTGCATTTCCCTTTCAGTCTTTTGCTATTAACACACACACACACACACACACACGTGTTCCAGCTGAAATGGCTAGACTTTCAAGTGTTACTGTATAGAAACCATGGAGAAAAGTAGTGGTACCATCATGCCCCCTGTCTACTCACTGAAGGAAGAGCTTAGAAGACATTTCTTTTATGGATCTTATCTAAGCAACACATGGCCTTGGGCCACTATATTTAAGTTTTAAAGTTTAAAACATTGACTAAAATAAATAAAATTTCAGTATGCAAGACCTGGCATGTAGATTCATTGCTTTATTCACCGTCACACTTCATTTGTTTACTTTCACATTTCATTTCTTCAAGATTTAAAATTTGTTGTTGCATTTTCATTAGACTTTATAGCTCTCCTTTAAAGGAAATGTGTTTTCTTTGTGGATGTTGACATCTCTTCCTAAAGATTTTAATGTCTGCTGAATTTTCCAGCTCCCTAGCAAACCATGAGCATGATCTCAACTTATCTTGATGGATTAGAAGTTCACTTCTTCCTTCTCTCACATTTATTTTTAAATTCATGATTTTTTTCCATATTTATTTCTCTAAATTATGTAGTTCACTCTATTATTTCTAAACCCAATGCCCTATTTCTAGCCATCTTTAGATCTGCTTTGATTTCCTTATTCTCATAGATACCATCTCTTCCACTCAACTTGCTTCTTTATCCTAAAGTGTAAACATTCTCAGCTCTCTCCCATCTGTGGAAATATTCTTTCTTTTGATCCTGTCAACACTTTGCATGTTGATTCTTTTTCTCTTCTTTTAAGCCAAACTCCTTATAAGAGTAGTCTATATCCTTTGTTACCGTGTTCCAGCTTCTCTCTGATTCAGTTGTTTACAGTCTTATCTGTTCCCATCACATCATGGAAAAAAAAATCTCTCTTGGAGATTACAATAAAAACCAGTCAATATCACCTTTTAGTCCTCATTTCCTTGCTTTCTAGAACTGTAGGATTTTATAATATTGATAATCCTAATTCTCTTTAATATTCTCTCCCCACTGGATTCTGCAGATAATTTCTACCTTGGCTCTCTTCCTGCTTCTCTGATCCTGACTCAGACTTTGTCCTCCAGTCTCATACATATTTTCAGTAGGATTAATTCTTTGGCCCTTCTCTTCTCTCTCTTTCATTTAGATAAACAATGCTCCGTTTAGTTAAATGAATGCTTATTGAGCATTTAATATCTGTAACTCATTTGAGTTGCTATAGGTCTGCCTCAGAGTGCCTCTGGGGTCCTGTTGGAGAACAATGGAAAAAGCCATTTTGTTCAAAGAGATCTTTCGAGACCTCTAGAACCTTCCATTATGTGTAAAATTTCCATCATGTGTTACTGCTTTGGGCAGAGGAATTTATGATCCCTGTTGAAATGCAAAAAAATGTTTTCCAGCAGGCTTTATAAACTGTTAGCTATACCTTAAGTCATACCAGAAAAAATCATCAAATTTTCCAACAAGACATGAATCCAGGGGTGTGGAATATAGGACAGATACATTTTAATGAGGTAAGGGAGGAGGTGGGTGAGGGAATATTGAGTAACAGGAGGTACTTCCTTGCAAGGGAAAAAAAACAAAAACAAAAACAAAAACCAATTTGTCCCTGTGGGTTCCCTAAGCAAAATGTTGCCAAGGGCTGGCCTTGGAAATGCCTAAATTTTTAAAAAAGTCACAAAGTAAATATTGTAAATAAATTTCCATGACAGAATAAGCTCAGCATTTTGAAAGTGAGAGTTCTTTTCAGAGTATATATTCCCTCTGCTGATTTCTTTTTTTTTTCTCTTTATTTTCAGAATACTGTCATGGTTCTCAGTAAATTAATCTGAGTCACAAGAGATCATCTCCCTAGAGGTGTTTAGTCTAATTAAGAACAATAATAAAAATCTCCATTAAAGCTTTTACTCTGGGAAAGCCATTAGGAAATGACTAGAGTGACAGCAGTTTTTCTTCCAAGTTCAAGTGTTTCCTTTTACTCTAGTGCAGTGACTATAAATGAATATTCTTTGATACCAGGTAGTCCTACTGAATGTCTCTGGAGTGGACCATAAACTATTTTGTAATGGTAGATAATTCACTATCATAATACAGGAGCTGATTTTTGCTTATTAGTGAAAAATGGCATAAATTCAGCCACCTGGCATTCCTAGTAAAATATTATTATTTTCATAGCATGGCCTGAGATTTCATGGTCTTGGAAGATATATATTTTTTTAATTTATGAATCTTAAAAAAAATTAAAGGGTGATGGTAACAGAACCTCTGTATTTTATGGTATAAATTGGAAGCTACAAGTTTCTGTGTTTTCTTCATTTTAAACTCACTATCTGTTCATATTGTGTTTTTTTATTGTTGTTGTTTTGTTTTGTTTTTAAATCATAGATTCACCCAGTGGGGTTTTACTAAGTTAGAAATTCTTTGTTATGTGGGGTTCTTACTCTGATATAAATGTGGGGATTTTGAGACTACCTTTCCTAGTATCCGCCTCCTTAATTATGTACGTATAAAATTTAGTAGGACTTAGTCGATCTGTATCAAAGTGACAACCATCTTATCTTCTGCTTTCTATATTTAATGAGAATAATGCATTTGGAGAACATCAATAAGTAAAGAGTCTTCCTGAACAATCACAGGGACATCGATTATTTAAGGACTATTTATATAAATATTCTTGAAGAACAGATATTTTTGCAATGTCAGCAAAACCAATAAGGATTAGCTTCCTCTGATGCTCTTTATGGCATGGATTGTTCTCTGATGACCACAGCTCTCCTTTGTAGACCCCTTCCATCACAGCACCTTCACCCTGCCAACTAGTCAGGTGTCCCGAATTTCCAAGTGCAAACTGCGTGGCTTCCTTGATCCTCATTTTCTCTCTTTCTAGCCCAGATTTGCTGTTTTTATGCCCAAGTCCTTCTCTCTTTGGGAGGTGGGTATGAATTTGTGGTGCTTATATGGCTACTGATATGAGAACATCACAATTCCCATCTGACATTGATGGCATTAGCTTCAACTACTGGAAGGGATTTCATGTACCATCATGGGTTAATAGGAGGGATGTTGTTGGGTTGGGATCTTTCTTAATCACTTTTGATTTCAAATTTCTAGAATTTTTTTAAAAGATTTTATTTATTTACCTGACATCACAAGTAGGCAGAGAGGCAGGCAGAGAGAGAGAGAGAGAGGAGGAAGCAGGCTCCCCGCTGAGCAGAGAGCCCAATGCGGGGCTCGATCCCAGGACTCTGGGATCATGACCTGAGCCGAAGGCAGAGGCTTTAACCCACTGAGCCACCTAGGCGCCCCTCAAATTTCTCGATCTTTAAAGATACTTAGGGTAACTGATTTGAAGACACGAAATTAATGTTTCTTTTGTAATTTTTATATAAGAGGTAACGCACTTGGAAAATAGAAAAATCTAATAAGAGTTTTTATATTTTAAACTTGATTAAATTGTAATTGACATTCAATAAAGGGCACATGTTTAAACTATACAATTTGGTAGGTTCCAACATGTCTATATGTTCTATATGTTCATAGGTAGGTTCACCTATGAAACCTATGAAACCATCTCCATGATCAAGATAGTGGACCTATCCACTACCCTCAAACATTTTTCCACATCCTGTTGTAAGTAACTCTCTTATACTTCCCTGACACTCACCAATTTGAAAAGCTAAGACTTCTTTTATTTATTTATTTACGAGAGAGAGTGCACCTGCCCGCTCACACACAGGAGCAAGGGGGAGGGGCAGAGGGAGAGGGAGAAGTGGACTTCCTGCTGAACAGAAAGCCCGTTGAAGGGCTTGATCCCAGGACCCTGAGATCATGACCTGAGGTGAAGGCAGACACTTAATCATCTGAGCCACCCAGGTTCCAAAAAAGCTAAGACTTCTTAATACCAGACTGTCTTTGTGGTCAACACACTTAAATTCATGAGCCTCCCAACCACAAGTGTAGCATTTAGAGTTTGGTTACTTGTACCTTGACAAATTGGGCAAATCTAGGTCCACCACACAACAGGAAGGCTATTCTAGAGTGGAACTGTTAATACTCACATCTCTATTATGGTCGTGACTTCAACAATTCAGTAGTTTAAAATATGAGAAGAAACAAGTATTGTACACAAACAAAGATGTGAAGCAACAGCTTCCAAACCTTCTTGAACACTGAAGCTTACATCCTGGCTTCAGCTGTTGTTTTGCTACTCTAGTTGCATGTTAGGGTCACTAAGGGAGCTTTAAAAATGTCGGTATCTGGGTCCCATCTCAGATTAGTTAAATCAGAATCTCTGGTAAGGGCTGAGAGTCAGGATTCATTCTTAGTTAAAACTTCATGATACTTTACTCATAATTAAGTGTCCCTTTTGTGGAACCACTTTTGGGTTTAATTTTCTTAAAGATTTCACCCAGAACTGGTCATTCTGTATTACTCTTCTTTTCTCAGGGGGTTGTTTTGCTCTGGTCAAGAAGTACTTCTTCAAGGAAAAGTAAATGGCCAATGATTTTGATTTATATTCTTGCTCTACAATAACTGACATACTGTAATAAAAATCTACATTTTGTGATTAATTTTAGCTTTCATTTACCATTTTTTAAAATTTCAGTATGCGTGAGAGACCCTGGAAAAATCTATGATGTTATATGTATTGACCCATTCCTTTTTGGCCCTGCCCTCTCTTTTCATTTCAGTGTCTGTTGCTTCTCAAAGTGGCTCATGGGTTCTCCATTCTGTCCCATCGCTGGGTCTTCCCTCTACTCTAAGTCTTATACTCCAGGGAAATACCCCTGTGCTCTTCCTTATTTTTAATGTCTACTAGTTGCTGGATATCTTTTGTAATACAGGTATTTATGTCAATGCTGCCAATATTTGAATGTTCTATCTCCGGTAAGCTTCTATCCTGTTAACTGTAGCCTTTTACTAATGATGCCATGACCCAAAGGACTAAGGATAGTGGGAAATTTCTGTTTCTGTTTCAAGCTGGTGGGGTTACATTTGAGGACAGGTAAGCCAGTCTATGGTCTCCATGTGACACCGTGGACCAGTGTTCTCTTATACTTCTACAAAGGAGCAGCTCGTTTGGTAACATCACCTTTTCAGCTTGTTAAGTGACATTGGTTTGCCTACCTCTGAGAAAAAGGAAGCATCTGAGTGATGAAACATTGATACTTCACTATGAATTAATGGTACAATGTTATTTTTCAAAGTACTTCTATGACTGTGATGCAGCTGGAAAACATCACTGCTCAATGACCCTTGAAAGCAAACTTCCATGTGTGAGACTACTGAGTGTTTTAACAGATTGGGCTCTCAATTGAAGGTGTAGGAATTGATTTTTCTCAAAATAATATCAGTGTTTTGGGGTTTTTTTCTTCCATTCCTACTTAGATTCAGATATTTGTTAAATGCAGGAGTTTGTAGAGAAAAAGACCTCCCACTACTATGTGTCGTTAATGACGGATTGTATCAGAAGGACTTTTTGTTGTTAAATATGTTAAAGTACATATTCACTTCTAGAAGTAAAATGCATTTAAAATTATTCAGTGAAATGTAACTACAATATTACTGTGTTTATGAATCACAAGTTAGTCTTTTATACTTGCTTTGTTTCTTGTAAGTGAATTTTATTAGCACATATAAAAATAGCTAAGAGGTAAAACTCTTTTTGTTTATGTGAAACTTGGGAAATATTTTTACTGCTGACCATAAACTGAAAAACTATGGTAACCATGATTAAGTTAGTCCAACATGGAAACATTTCATGGGCACTGGCTGCATACATAGCACTCACTAGAGTTGTGGGGATATAAATACATGATATACAATTGGTATGATCAGGGCATTTAAAATGTTTTAGGGAACAATGTAGGCACAGCTATGATTGGGGCAAACATTGGTGATAGTACTAGATCTAATATCATTTCATATATTTAGCATCAGTAAAAGTTGTAGTAATTGAAGTGTTTGAGGAAGCGTTCAAATGCCTGTTTTGTCAATGGAAATGAAAGGATTAAGAGCAGAATAAAGATGACTTAAAAGTTTAGATGCGTAAGTGAACTGCTAAGTACCTAATTCACCTAGGTGAATTGATGAGCAGTGCCTTGATTTTTAAGTTTCCTGACAGCCAAAGGCCTCACATTTTATTTTCTGACACAAGAAAAGACACAATTTATCTGCAGAGGCAAATATATTTTTGTGACACTGCACTCAAACAGGAATATATATCTCAAAGGTCTCAGTACAGTGAATATCATATTGGCTAATAAAATGAACTACAGTTTTACAAACAACAGGAACTGTAGGTCCACAGGAATGATTCTAGGTTATGGCCATCTCTGAGACTAAGGGCATTGCTTGAACTAAGGGAAAGGTTTATATGAGGACTTGAAATAATATTGCACAGAGATGTATTTTTTAACTTTTAATTTTAATTTTTAATTTTATCTTATAAAATGTTACCCCTTTCTGTGCATATTTCTGAAGGTTACCCTCAAAATACCTAGATACTATTTTCGGAAGCTATTTCTTCACTCAACAATTTGGATAAAATCTAGTATCTTCTCATTATCATGGAAAAGATATACTACCCCTCTATTCCTTCCCTCTACTCCCATTTTTTTTAAAGTTTTATTTATTTAAAGTAATCTCTATACCCAATGTGAGGCTTGAACTTATGACCCTGAGATCAAGAGTCACATGCTCTTCTGACTGAGCCAGCCAGGCACCCCTCTCCCAGTGTTTCTTAATGACTAATTTTCATTTCTGCTTCATAACTAGAATAATCAACTCGGTTTTTAAAATCAACACATATTGGAGTGTCTCTTGAACCTCAGCATTATGAAGTGAGAAATTCGGAGTTTCTAGTCTTCAGTCCAACTCTTCCCTTAACCCCGTTTCTCCTGATATGGCATTACTTGTACATTGCCAACAAAATATTTTCCTATGCCACTAACTCGGTGTTGCTGGAAGATGTGTCATGATAAAATTCATTCTCTTTCCTCATCTTCTTCCAATTGCAAGAATTATGCTGCATTTTACTTTGCTTCCTAGTCGAACTATGAATTTAATGTATAATTTGTTTGTTTTCTTTTGAATTTCTAGTTGTCTTTCTTTTTCCTTTGTCAAAGAGAGTACATACCTTCCTGTTACCATTAAGATCCTTTACTTTCTTAATCATACAGTTTAGGTGATCACAATCATAGCTACTTTTTTCTTGAAGACCATCTTCTGCGATCCCTCTGATTTCCTGTTCTAACAAAAAAAATTGCTTTTTAGAACAGTTTCTCCACTGTTACACTGGGATTTCTTTTTCATGTATTCTGGATTCTCATTTTGATTCCCAATATTTGGATCCCCCTTTCATGGCACTCTCTACGAATGGTTGGCATTCTCCTTCCCCTTCTTTTGTGGAAATGTGCCTGGCCAACAATGTTATGTCTCTTGCTTATCTACAAGGTCTTAATTTGCTTGTTTGAGCTATGTATGAGAATTTTTGGCTCAAAATATTCAAAGCCTTAGTTAACTGCCTCAATTGTCATCTGGTGTTCAGTGAGCTCTGCCAATTAAGACCGAATTCTCCAATACTGACTTTTACTTTAGATGTTCCTTAAACTATACCATATATTTTAGATACTGATGAGAGGGAACAAACACATCCATAAAACTTTAAGAATCAGATTTGTATTCTCTCTTAAAGGGAAGATCAATCAATATTTAACTTTTCTTTTTTCTTTTTTTTTTTCCAGAAAAGAACTTAAGTTATAATCAGGCAATTTCCAGAAGCCTGTCTTGAGTTCTCATAGTTGCTTGTTACATAATATGGAAAATTACCAATGTGTTTAGGAAAAACAGTTATACACCCAAAGCTGCCAAGGAACTCAAAGCATTTCCTTATTTTAAACATGAGAATTTATCGTAGGATGTTTCCTGTGGGATCACTTTGAGTTGGCTTATGTTAGCTAATTCTGAAGCTGATTCTGATAGTGAACCTTCTTCAGGGTTGAGAAGCACTCCATAAGAATAAAATTACCCTAATCAAAAGGTTCAAGCCTGAACTAGTAAACAAACACAAAAGAAGTCAACTAATGTCTTACTTTGCTCTTAAAATGATCTATTCTGTTTTTTCTTGTGATTTTGTTTCAATGTTTGAGAACTTCTCTAGCTAAGACTGTTTCTTTAGTTTCTTTTTACTTAAATTCTAGTAAGTTAACATACAGTATAGTATCAGTTTCAGGTGTACAACACAGTGATTCACCACTTCCATACATGACTCCGTGCTCTTCAGGTCAAGTGCACTCCTTAATCCCATCCCTACCCACCTCCCCTCTGGTAACCATCAGTTTGTCCTCTATGGTTAAGAGTCTTTCTCTTGACTATTTCTTGATGCTCACTCTTTCTCAGCTTAGGTTTTTCAGTGGTGAATTCCTACCATAGAAATATTACTGCTGAAGCCATATCTAAGCTTAGCACTGATTACTTCCAACTCATCATAGAAGTGGAAGGGATTAAGAAGCATTTTTAATGTCTTCTAAACCTTTAGAGGAGAATGTTTTGTACCATAAATGTCATAGGATTTGGGATTCTGTAGCTCCTTTACTGAAGAAATTGAATCACAGAGAAGTTTGAAATGTTTGAGCCAAAGTTACAGGACTACTTAGGTAGAACTACAGGATGTAGTTTTGCAGGTATGCACAGAAAATTCTAGGACATGTCTCTCTCATCTGTAGGCTACCAAAATAGCACACATGGCCTTGTCCAGCACTGTATCAATTTTCTCAGCAGTCATGGGTCAATGGCAGAAGCTAGGTGTCACCACCTTTATCCCAGTGCTCCCATTTCATCATGACAGTGATATACAATGAAATACATGTGTGCGTACTTGAATGTGGGTTTATGATTGTTTGGGCTTCCAAAGCCCAACAAATTCTAAAAAAATTTAAAAATTATAGACAACTTTTGTGATATTTTAAAGATACAAAGAGTTAAAAAATATGAATTAGCTCTCTCAAAATATTGATGTACCAAAAGATTCCAGAATGAACTGAAGGGATTTTTGGGATATAAAATCAGCTTATCATTTGAGAAAATTGACGTTAATGCTGGGATGACAAAAAAATATTAGGTAAGCATTTTATTATAGTTTCTTTTTCCTCATTAAAATACAAAAGCCACTAAGATGTGAAGGAAATCTGTCAGACCAAAGTGACTGTTACCTAGTACATGCCAATTTGACAATATTGGATTTTAAAGATGATATTGATATAAAATATTTATTCTACCTCTTGGGTCAAGACAAAGATAGGAAATGGTTCAGATAAAACAAATATTCTATGTAAAATTCTTTTCAAATAAAACATATATTGAATAATGCTTTCTTTTGTTGACACATCCCCTATGGTGATGGCACAGAATATTCTCTTTTCTTTGTTCAGGCATAGTTCTTGATACCAACAGTGGTGAACAGAAGCTGTCAGTTTTAGGCTATTGTAAAAAACTCTGGTGTGCACTGAAAGCCAGATCAGGAGATCAGGAGCAGGCAAGAGTTGTTTTCTGACCTTAAGTTTCTTTTTTGGGTAAACTGGTTTGACTCCTCTATCCTTTTTAGCTTCTCACTTTTTTCTCTTTTACAACTTCTCTCCTAATGCAAAAGGAAAAGAAAAATAAAACTTTTTTTTTTCATATCTGTGAATGTTCTTTTTTCCGTTTTCCATCCTTGTAAATTTCACAAAGCTTCCTCTGATTAGGTAGAAAAGAAGTGTGAAGTTTTTTCTTCAAACACATTGATGCTAGAAAAACTAAAAATATACTCAACAAAATATATGTGTTTGAAATTCACTTGAATGTATACTCTTGGTGAGAAAGGTATATCTCTGCCATTTTTCATATCCCAACCATATGCCAGGCCATATTAAATTGCAATGGCTTGGAGTTCATTCTTATAGAGGAATAAGACTTTGTATACTTCATGCAGTGAATCTAGGCTAAGATCAGAGCCTTTGAGTAACAGTTGGCTATTCATATAAAGAAGCTGGCAGTTTGATTTTTATAAAGTTTAAGAAGTAAGAGCTCTGTCTGCTCTGTTTTAAAGTAGCATTTTAACATTTAGCAACAAATTTATTTGGATCTTCTTTTGGTTTATTCTTGACAAATGAATGCATTTCCCACCCTATCAGAAAGTCACACATATGGAAAAGTTTTTCCTAGAAAGAGGTAGTTTTGGTTTGCTCAAAACTATCGTCTATTTTTCATTTTATCCACATATGTCCAGATTTGTACATTCTCAAGGAACTTGACTGATGTTAGAAATACAAACAGTGAATAATTTTATTTTTAAATTTTACTTTGCTTTCCCCAAAGTTAATAGGCTAACATGGTGATAGAAAACGAATATATCTTTATATGTTTATAATTGAAGCTCATTGGTGAGGGGATTCTAAGCAGAGTATCTTGAAAAGAAGAGAAATATTAAAGAACTCATGAACTTTCGGGGCAATATAATTTTCATTCTGAAACTTACAGGCACAGACAGAAGAACTTCTGTCTTCTAGCCTAGGGCTATGGAACGTCCTCTTTTCAATTGAGGACAACCACTGAATTAGCCTCCTTTTATGTTCTGTAGGTTTAAAGCTCTTTTATTTCAAAAGGCCTTTGGCACGGTACACTGATTTTATGTTTGATTTTTATTACTGATTTTAATTGCTTGTGCAGTTGTGTATATTTTTGGTACTCTAACCATATTGTTCCTTGTAAAATACCTGAAGTATTTTTGAAGAGGCAGAATATTTTATGAATTGCATTTTCTTATGTAATTAAATAATACATAATCTTTATGTTACTGACTCCAACTTCCTAAAAATTTTAGAGTAAATGCAAGATGTTCCTCATTGATTCGAAGAAAAAATATTTAAATAACAATTTTTTCCCTTAAATATTCCTTTCCATCATTTGGTGTGAATGAAATGAAATCGAATCATATTTTAGAAACTGCATTTATTATTTCTAGTTGCCTTTTGGGGACATCTTGATTTTTCACTTTAAAATGGTTTGGCTCCGTTCTTTATGACAAGTCAGACATTACAACTACCTTTTGTATGTAGCATATAAATGGAAACTTAAAATTCCCTGTTGAAGTATAAAAAGTTCTCAGCAAAGAACTTTTAAGTGCATCCAATCAAAGGAGAATATATAGCAACTACTCATTTGCAGGGGATGTTAGAAACTCAGTTTGTGGTTGTTATAAATCTTGCTAAAATGGATTTTATACAGACATCTTTTTCAAATATGAAAATAGCTCTACTGTCTTAAATATCTTGATGGAGATCATGTTTAGATGCAATAATGGCCAAACATGATGTAATCATGAGTTTTGTGTCAGATTGATTACTCTTAATTAAGATTACCTTATAAATATTGTGGACAGGTATTCCCACTGCTCCTAATCTAGGTGAACCATCTGTGGTGAATCAAACTGCCTGATTCTCTCAGTCTTCCTAGTTCGCTTGTATTTTATTACAGAGTTGATATAACATCTCAACTGTATTCAGTTTTGAAATGTGAATGGCCTCCTGTGATCACAAGCTCAATGCTGCTTAATTTTCATAGTAATACAAAATTACAGTTTCTGTTGCTGTGTGGGCAAAATGTTTCTTTTTCTTTGGGATGAAGACTAAGGGAATAGAGGGAGAGAGGACGAAGAGAAGCAAAGCAGACTTGCTTGAATCAGTCTGGGGTTTAGGGAAGATTTTCTGTGATGGGGTCCCAGAGCCCTGTCTTCAACTAGATGTTATTGGTAATTTCGATTTTATGTTTAATATTGGGTTGAGGTAGGATAACAGATCAGTCTGTCTAAAGTAATATCCACGCGTTCTGCCCATATTACTGGGAAAGATGTTTTAAAAATTACATAGATTATTTACATAAATGAATTCCATTTCATGAAGGTAAAAGTGCACAAAATTAAGATTATTTATGACTCAATAAAAACTGTATGGGGCAGCCGATCCTTGTCCTTAGAGCCCTAGGTATTACAATTAAGAATTAATTTTTCTATATTACCATTAGGAACAAATTGTAAACCTTTTCCAAATTTGCAGAGTTCATTTATGCGACGTTACTCCATGTATTCACTTAATAGCAAAATGTAACTGGGTGAATTTGCATATTTTTCATTAGCTAACGTTTTCGTGTTTCTCCAAGGATATCTTAATAAAAGGTATGTTCTATCCACTCTGCCATTTTCAAAAATGTTGAATTAGTGGATTTTGAGAAACCTTTCTACTGTCTACTGATTTGTATGATTATTTGGAATCATCACAGTTCTAACTCTAAACAGATCTCTAAATTTAAAATTTAAATTGTTCAAAGACAATCTCTTAGAAAACATTTTTAAGGTTTCTTCAATACTCAGTTCCTTACATGATATATTCTGCAATGACATGGCTGGAGCTAGAAACTATGATGCTATGTGAAATAAGTCAGTCAGAGAAAGACAAATACCATATGATTTCACTCATAGATGAAATTTAAGAAACCAAACAAGTGAGCAAAGAGATTGAAAAAAAAGAGAGGCAAAGCAAGAAACAAGACTTTCAACTTTAGAGAACAAACTGATGATTACCAGAGGGGATGTGGGGGAGGGTTGGGTGAAATAGGTAATGGGGGTTAAAGAGTACACTTGTAATGAGCACTGGGTGATTGAAATAAAAACTTAAAAAATAAACAATTACATATATATATGTAGAGAGAGAGAAAGCTTTTCCTGAAATTCTGAAAATGACCGTCCAGAGACAGTCCAAGCTAAGACCGGGGGTAGTGTAGGAAGTGGATGGACTTGAGAGTCAGAGAGGAGTTCAAATCCTGCTTCTGCACTTAACTTCTCTAAAACTACTGATCCTAAATTTGCTAAATGGGAACAAGAATTCTTCCCTCTTAGGAGTGTTGTGAATTTAAATGAGATAACTGGGTGCCTGGGTGGCTCAGTGGTTTAAAGCCTCTGCCTTCAGCTGAGGTCATGATCCCAGGGTCCTGGGATCGAGCCCCGCGTCGGGCTCTCTGCTCAGCAGGGAGCCTGCTTCCCCCTCTCTCTGCCTGCCTCTCCGCTCATTTGTGATCTCTCTCTCTCTGTCAAATAAATAAATAAAATCTTTAAAAAAAGATAAATGAGATAAATATGAAAGAATTTGCCCTTAAAGAGTTTCTCTATTATCTTCACCTCACATTTTCCAGAGGAATCTCTTATAATACTTTAGCAATAACTGTGTCCATATTGTAAGTGTTCCTGTCTTTCTTAATCAATAGGAGAACAATTATTCACTTAACCAAAAACATGCTCTAAGTGATAATTTCCCTCGGGGTATGGGAATGTTTGTTATTTGACAAAGAAGCAAGAAGCTGAAAAAGCCACACTGCATTTGAGCCATTGCCTATACCAGTTCAATCAGAAATGAAGACAAAGTCTATCTGCATTGATAAATCAGGTCCATGAAAACATATGCTTTAACATGTAAATGTTCAATTGACATGTAATTTTTAGGAACCCTAAAGTTCCATTTCAGTTATATGTTACATTCAATTACATGTCAATTTTCCAATTGACATGTAATTTTTAGGAACACTAAAGTGTGGTGACTCTATAGCAGGAATTTAAGCGTGATTAACTTTCATGAGTCCTCTGAAAACTTTATTAGGATTTGCTAATTGGCCATTGTTTAAAAGATGACACTTCTCATCAATTAATAATCAGTTAATGTTCTTATGCATTCTATACTCTTTTGAGGCCTCAGAGCATCTGGCTCTGAGATCTGCCATTATAAAATGCCTGAAAAGGTTTATGAGGCTTGGTTGTAAATTGTAGAGTTATTTGGTAAAAGGAAGGAGTGGATTTCAATTTGATTAGTTTTATAAAACAGGAAATACTGGGAATTATCATTCTTATTCTTATTAAATAAGTAAATGGAATTGCTTATGTGAAGACAGAATAAAAAATATTTCTAGAAATAAAATATATGGCTCTGAGCAACTTGTTCTTCATATACCACTGATTTAAAATGAAAACAAATAAAAAGTTCTGAAATATCTTTTTTTTTTTTTACTGCACTCAGTTCATTGATGATTTCTCACTCAATTCATTTATGGATTGGGTCAGTAAAAATCAGGAGATTCTGCATTCTCCTTATTACTTCTTCCTTCTTTCTCTAAATTCTATGGAAAAGGGAAACAAAGGTTATAATTGTATACATAGCCAAATGAATAAGGTTGAGAGTCCTTTGACAAAAGAATTTGAACACTAGGCATTATAATGTGCAAACCAAGTTCTATAACAAATTTATAAGAATTGGAAAATATCCATTTCAAGAAAAAAATAACAAGCCATTTTAGTGGAAGAGAGGAAAACAGGGAACTAGCTAAAAAAAAACAGAGTCCAAAAATTACCCTTTCTTAAATGAGAAACTAAATTTCTAGGAAAACAATCTTAGGCCTTGATATTTAGGAGGGAAATAACATGTTCACTCATATATCAATTTATTCATTCAATAAAATCTTTTGATGCTGGATATGACATTGTCAAATAAAAGTATCCCAGATTTCTTTAAAGAGTTACAATTTTTCCTAGTGTCAAAAAGGTTGGTTTTTAATAACTAGAGCCCTAAATGTTAAAATTGCTAAAGGATTAGAACATCCTTTTAAGTGAAATAAAGATTATTTTCTAACCAAGAGTCGTCTGTGGAAATCAGTGGCTTTATGTACCCATGAATCCAAATCAAAACTGAAAATGTTCTTTCAGTTACTATAATAGACTAAACTGGCATAGGAAATCACCTTCCCTCAGCAAGTGCATTTTGGATAAAATATAAACACATACAAAAATGTTAAACAGAAAACTGGGCTTGAAATTTAAAAAAAAGAGGATGAAGGAGAAGAGGAAGAAAAGCAGAAGAAGCAGCAGAAGATCCTCAGAGAATTGAAGAAAGAATTCAAAATCAGTGGAATTCAAAGGTAATATGTTTATGGATTCTTTTCATGGATTTAATCACTGCATTACTTTCCGTGGTGTGTGTGTGTGAGAGCTACTTTGTTGAAGCGGGAAGAAAATTTCAGCTTGAGGCACTGTGCAAATCATGGCTCTGGAACTGAACTTCATTCCTGAAATAGTCATGAGTGATCAGGTTTTATGTATAATAAAGACAAAGCTTGACTTCCATTCAGTCCAGGAAAGCAGCAAAGAAGCTTGCCAACTGCAGAAGTTCAAGAATGGAAACAAGACCTACCTCTGAGGAAGAAGAAGCCCTCAAGCCTGTAGCGGGGTTGGGTCTGGATTCAGGCAGGTAGTTGCACGAGGATATCCAAGTTGGAACACTTGACCCTTGTGGGTCCCAACGCAGAGGTAATCCTGAAACCATGCTACAGGGATACTGCCGTGCTTTAAGACATGTGGGAGTCCCAGGAGTAACTCCTGACCAAGATAAGTTTATGGTAAAACAACAAACATGGTGAGAAAACAAACCACAATTCGAAGAGTCATCAGATATGATACATGGGAGATGGCAAAGCACATTCAAGAGAATTTAAAGTACATCAAAGATATAAAACACAACATAGAAATGAGAAGGATAGACTAAATTATTAGTCTAAAGGGAGGACTGCAAAAGTACCACATAGAAGTTTAAAGAAATGAAAAATGCGGTCCTTGACATAAAAATTTCAATGTGAAAGTTAAATGTAAGATTAGATTTAGCTGATGAGTTAAGGAATTAGTAGTATCCAGATCTACAAAAATCACCCAAGAGTACAGTATAAAGAGTTAAAGATAGAAAGTATAAAACAGAAGTTTTAAGGTGTGAACAATGGAAAGAGAAGAGCCAACATAATTGTAATGGAAAATCGGGAAAAGATAGAAGTGGTAGGGAAATTTATATGAAGTTAAAATAGAGTAAGAATTATCAGAAGTTTTAAAAAATATGTTAATTCCTGAACAGGATTAGTGAAAACAAACTTCTAGAAACATCATAGTGAAATTGCAGTATACCCGATTTTTAAAAGCTCTCTATTGGGAGGATACACACACACACACACACACACACACACACACACACACATTACCTACAAAGGAATAACAATCAGACTTTTTTTTTTAAAGATTTTATTTATTTATTTGACAGACAGAGATCACAAGTAGGCAGAGAGGCAGGTAGAGAGAGAGGGGGAAGCAGGCTCCCTGCTGAGCAGAGAGCCCAATGCGGGGCTCGATCCCAGGACCCTGAGATCATGACCTGAGCTGAAGGCAGAGGCTTTAACCCACTGAGCCACCCAGGTGCCCAACAATCAGACTTTTGATGGACACTTATCTATGTCTATTTCTGTTAGGAAGACAACTGAAAAATATCTCCAAAAACCTGAAAAAAAACACTTGTCCACCCATTTTTATATTCATACAATGATTATAAAGAGCAAGAGGAGAATACTTTTATAGAAAAACAAAGATTAAGAGTATACAACTCACGGGGCACAGTGGCTGGCTCAGTGGGTTAAGCCTCTGCCTTTGGCTGGGGTCATGATCTCAGGGTCCTGGGATCGAGCTCTGTGTTGGGCTCTCTGCTCATCAGGGAGCCTGGTTCCTCCCCCTCCCCTACCTGCCTCTCTGCCTACTTGTGATCTTTGTCTGTCAAGTAAATAAATAAAAATAAAATCTTAAAAAAAAAAGTTTACATCTCACATATATTCCAGGAAAAAGCTACTTAAAGTTGCATCGAACCAGAAGAAAACTGAACTCAGAAAAATAAGTAGAATGCAAAAAACAATACTGACAAATAAATTGGTAAATGTATTGTTAAAGTTCAATACATAATTAGTATTTTTTAAAAAGCTAATTTGGGTAAAATTAAGGAAAAAACAGAAAACCAAACCACAATAGATTGAGAAATGACATGAGAGATTAAAGTGAAAGCATCTTAAATTCCTGTAATTATTTTCAATGTAGATAGATTAAAAAATAAATTTGTTGAATCTCTATTCATAATAGTTAAAAAATGGAAATAATTTTTCACTAAAGAATAGGTTACAATTGTATATTTAAGTAATTACTACTGTGCAGCCATTAATATGAAAGAAATAAATGAGTACCAATATGGTTTAATCTCAAAACCTAATGATGAATTAAAACAGCCAGTTGCAAATGGATACTTAATATATGATAGCTCTGTGTACTTTTGAAACAACACCAAGCTATACTGTATGTTACATATTCTATTAATTATAAATGGCTGTATTGTACATTTTTTATATATACCTGATAAGAGAAATATACTCACCAAATTCATGATTCTCTTCTTTGGAGAGGAGAGAGGTGAATAAATAGGTTTCAGAGTTGACTTCACTGTTATCTGAAATGCACTATCTTTTTTTTCTTTTTTTTTTAATGTAAAGAAAAACACCTCAATATGAGAAAGGGAGAAGATTAAATCATGGGATTAATTTAGCGGTCACTGTGGGATGCCTGGGTGGCTCAGTTGGTTAAGTGTCAGCCTTGGGCTCAGGTCTAGTCCCACATTAGGCTTCTTGCTCAGCAGGGAGCCTGTTTCTACCTCTGTTTACCATTCACCCTTCTTGTGCTCTGTCCCTCTCTTTCTCTGACAAATAAATAAATAAAATCTTAAAAAAAATAATTTAAAAATGCAGTCATTGTTTACCTTCTGATTTGAATTCTGAGCCTTGGCCTTGAAATGCTTACTGATAATTTTCTGTTGTTGTTCTTATGGTATTGTTTGTTTGGGAGAAAAAAAAAATGTAGGCAGCTTATATAGCTTGGGTAACTTGCTTCCAGGGTCTGTCCTCCAAAGGTGTAGCAGCACAGTGGGAAAAGGCAGACTATTCTTGATAAAGTTGATGCCTTAGAGAGTTAAACTCCTGCATTTAAGAGGGCCTTGATAAGATTTGATAGTATACACAGTGATAGCTCAGTGTGTGCTAAGATTTCCAAATGTATGCTTCCAGATTTAAAAAAAAAAAAAAAGATCTACAACTTGGTAAACTAAAATATTTCAAGATCCACGTTTGCTTCAAACAAGTGGCATATTTTATTGCTTCCTCTTTAGGAGAAAATGGAGAAACAACCTAAAAGCAAATGCAATTTTATTCTGGTTGAAATTCTAGACAAACTATACCTGTAGAATTTATTGATACCATAAACTTTGTTTTTACCCAGTGAACTTTTAGCACTTTAAGATTTATATATGTATTTGATGAGTTGAAGGATAATTTATTTACAGTATGTAGTACCAGGATATTAGGGTTTTTTTCCTCCTGTATTTCTAAGGTAATTTGTGTTAAGCAAACATAAAATGAATGAGAAGTTTAGTCTGACATATATTTGACATATGTCCTTGGTCGAGTAGCTACCAGAAGGAATACTGGATATGTCCTGCTATTAATTATAAATGGCTGAACATACTAGAAGGTTTTGAAAAATTCACATTTGATTATCCTTTTTGAAAAAAAAATAATGTTTCCATTATCAGTTTTCATCAAAATGACATCAAGTGCAGTATCATCAGTATGGGTCTGTGTAGTCATACCTTTAATTTGATACCCTTAAGTTAAAACTAATTAGAACCAGAATATAAAGATTGCATAATATAGACAATTTTAGTCAGTTCCCATCCTCAAATATCCATCAAAGGAAGTACAAAACCAACTGATAAACAAATAGCAAAATACAAAAAAGAGAAAATTATACATTCAAGGAAATAAGCAAGCAGACACAACTCTAGAGCACCAATCCAGAGTAATTCCCAAATTATGAAGATTTGGGGTGGAATAAACAGAAGTCTGAGAGCTGAAACAGATCTCAGGACCAGAGTAGCTGTCCCTAAAGCTTGGTGGCCCAGACTAAAAGTTATATCCAAAACACTGTGACTTCTACCCACTGGGGTTTTTGCATGACTTGTCCATCCTATCTGGAAGGCTGATGCCCAGACCAGGTAGGGTTGGCATCTTCTTTATTTTTCCACGTAGACATCACTTCCTGTAAGAGGCTTCCACTTGCCCTCTTTGCTTCAGCAGCACATCGTCCAACCTCCACCCATCTCTAGCCCCAAATTCTATTTTCTTCTTGGCATTTGTCATTTTTTAAAAGATTTTATTTATTTGACAGAGAGAAGGAGCACAAGTAGGGGGATCAGGAGAGGGACAGGGAGGAGCAGGCTCTCCACTGAGCAGGGAGCTGTGGTTATATGATAAATACATGTGTAATGTTATTATATATACGGTAGTGTTGTTGAGCTATGTCCTACCGAGTTTTTATCATGATAAACTGGTATATTCAGCGATCTTAAAAAAATACTCTGTAGAAGACCAAACTAATTTTTAATAAGTATGTTCAAAATCTTATTGAATTAAGAATATCATCTAAAACATCTATTTGCAATAATGGACATCTAGGTGGATGTATAAAGTTAATTGGGAAAAATACAGATGTATTATTTTCCTTATGTTCTGATGTTGATGCTCTCTGAAATATCAATAAGAAAAAAATTTTAGAGATTTTATTTGTTTATTTGACATAGAGAGAATGAGCACAAGTAGGGGGAGTAGTAGGCAGAGGGAGAGGGAGAAGCAGGCTCCCCCCTGAGCAGGGAGCCCAATCTGGGGCCCGATCCCAGGACCCAGGGATCATGACCTGAGCCGAAGGCAGACACTTAACGACTGAGCCATCCAGGTGGCCCTATCAGTAAGTAAATTTTGAAAGCTTTTAAAACTACGAATGTTCTTTAATATATATATTTTTTAATGCTGAAAGTGTATTATTTATTTATTGTAGGTAACAGATCAGGGTATGTTACAGAATAAATGTTCTCTTTCTGAACTGTTTGTTTTTTAAATTGTGTTAAGAACACTTAACATGAGATCTATCCTCTTAAATTTTTAAGTGAACAATATAATATAGTTAGCTATAGATACATTACGTATAGCAGATCTCTAGTGATATTTTAATTATTAAAAATACAGCCATCAGTCACTAAAAATCTTCAAAAATTTTTGTTCTCTCAGATAAAATTGATACCTCTTGCAGGATTATGGTTCAAAACCAGAGCTGCATAAGATGCTTACAATTTTTCTTTCCCACTCGGCATCCCATTCATTGTTCCCTCATAGGAAGCCTCATCTAGCAGGTTTGCTCATTTCTTGAACAGACACTCACTGGACACCTACTCTGTCTCAGGCACTGTTGCATGTTTTCGGGAAATAAAGAGATGAGTAAGATTGGGAAAGGCAAACATGAAGCTTAACTATGAAGTTAAAATGTGCTAAATGATAAGACAAAAATATGAATAAGGTTCTGTGGGAGAAGTGATAGCAATTCTGCCTAGAGGTGGTGAGAGGAGGACATGGCTAGAAATAAAATGGAAAACTCCATAAGTTTAGGGTAATAGAGATAATATTTTTAGATCTTCAGTTATAGCTAGACTTTTTTATCCACCTTCACTCTGTCTGTCAGTCAGGTAAGTGGAAAAAACAAATGTTGGCTTGGGAAGAAGTGAAAGGAAGTGGAAAGTCTGCTCCTACCTGCTTCCAGGGGAGCAGGCTAAGAAGGGAAACAGGAAGTCAAGGAGATCAGGCACCAGATTTGAACCACGGCAAGTTCAAAATTGATCTGTGGTGTCAGAGAGCTCTAAAACATGCAGACAGGTGTGGAGTCTCCTGGGAGCATCAGGTTCATGGTCTACTTGGAAGACAGCCTTCAGCCTACTGACCCTGGGAGAAGTACAGTATTTGGCTTGGGGCTCTTTCCACCATCTTGTCAGATCAGTGAATCTTTGGCAGTGAGAGATGGCAAGACAGATAGCCCTGAGGGAGCTATCTAGGTTCCCCCTGCTCTGTACAGTTTGGAGGGGTCCGTAAATTCCGGGTGTAAGAATACCTGTGAATGGAAGGAACACTGAACACAGAGCTCAGTCTATATAATGGGCTGGGACTATGTAGGGAAGATCTGATCAGTTTCATAAGATGAAATAGCTGAGGTCTTCCTTGGGTTGTAGTGCCTAAATGTGTGAACTTACTGTGTAACTGTGGGACTCCGTGAAATAAATGTAGGCTATGTTAAAGATCTTGAACTATCTCCAATTAAAAATGAGACATTTAGAAAGATTTTAATGTATTACCTGACTGCTTTTTATTTTAGAAATATCCATCTGTTGAGAGAGTGGGGATGAATAGTACAGGCAGAATGGCTAGGGGAAAGACTAAAACCGGCAGAACTAGGTAGAAACGTATGGAAATAACCTACACAAAAATAAGGCCCTTAACTAGGACAGTTCAATAATGGGAAGGTGATAGAATTTTCAATTAATGAGATATTCCAAAAGAGTACATTTATGGGAGGTGTTTATGAGAGAGGGGGAAAGCTCTAAAAATGATTTGAGGTTTCTACTTTGGGCATCTGGATAATATAGAGTTATAATTAATTTTTATTAGAAATAAAAGAGGATAAGTAAAGAATGCTAAAAAGAAAATGTATTTTGTTTGAGGCCTATGATGTTTAAGGTACCCATGAGTTTAATTAGAAACAGTCAAGATGCAATACAGGTGAGGAGTAATCAATTAATGAATTAATTAGTTAAATTAATATTTTGAGAACACACACTATGTATGAGATACTTGCTCAGCACTTCTCATAAAATGTTTAGTAAAATGTACAAGATTAGTCTATGTACAAATTGGTGAACACAAATCATTGGAATTTAAGTTCTAATGATGAAACAAATATTAATCAGGCAATCACAGATAAAAGCCTAAGTTATAAATTGTGATAAGGGTTATGAGATTATAGGAAGCTTTAGGGACACAGGGAAGAACTTATCTAGTCCAAGAGATAAGGGAAGCTTTATTACAATATATATAGTCATTAACTTGAGTTCTAAAGAACACATGGGTCTAAACCAGAGGGGTGTGTGTGTGCATGCATGTGCATGAGCACATATGTGTGTGTGCACATGTGTTGGTATGGAAAGCAAGTGCTCTAAGGAGATGGAATAATTGCAGGAGGGCTGAGGCAGGAAAGAGTAGTTAGCATATTTGAAAAACTAAAAGCAGCTTTGTTTTGGTTGAGTGCAGGGGAAAATGAAGGGATTCATGCACGTTTAGGTGGAGAGATTCCTTTCAGATAATTGTGGAAGAGCTTGTTCCAATTTCTCCCATAGACAATTATTATAAACTCTGGAGAAATAAACCCCACATAATAACTTGAAGGGACTACAAAGACCCCAAAAGAGGCAGAAACTGAAGTAGAGTTGTCTCTTGAATCAAGGGACTGCACTGGGTAAAATTTGCACTTAGGGCCCTCCCCAGGATGCATGGTCTTGGGACAGCTACAATCAAGGTAAAAGAGCATAACTGTACTAGAGTCATAGGACAAAGATTAGGAAGGCCAGGGAAGCTGGATAGTGAGGAAGGAAATGAGATATAAAATAGGGAAGGTAAATATTTATAAAAGTAATTTTCACAAATTTGCCAAATGTGAGAAAATAATAAACCCATAGATCAAGGTAACTAAGTATATGTTAAGCAGAAAAAAATACAAAGGAAACTACAACCAGGCACATCAATGAGCAAATGGCTGAGCAGCAAAGAGAAAGAAAAAATTCTCAAAAGCAGCCAGAGGAAACAATATAGTACATACAGAGGAACAGTAATAGAAGTGATGAGTGGTTCCTTTCATGAGGAAGAATGAGCCAGAAGACACCAGAATGACTATTTTAAAAGAATGAAAGAAAATTAAAAAGCCTTTCAACCTAGAATTCCATATCTAGCAAAAATGTCCTCTGAAACTGATGGTGAAAGGCGAATATTAGCAGAAAAAGAAACCAGACATTTTGTTGCCAGCAGACTGCACTATAAAAAGTGTTAAAAAGGGGCACCTGAGTGGCTCAATGGGTTAAGCCTCTGCCTTTGGCTCAGGTCATGATCTCAGGGTCCTGGGATCAAGCCCCACATCAGGCTCTCTGCTCGGCAGTGAGCCTGCTTCCCCCTCTCTCTCTGCCTGCCTCTCTGCCTACTCGTGATCTCTCTGTCAAATAAATAAATAAAAACTTAAAAAAAACCCACTATTATAAAAAAAAAAAAAAGAGAGAAAGAAAGAAAAGAAATGTTAAAGAAAGTCATACAGGCTAAAGTAAAATGACTCCTAACGGAAACTTGGATTCTATGGAAGTGAAAAGGACCAGAAATTTAAAATACATGAATAAATGCAAAAATCCATATATATATATATTTTTTTTCCTGGGCCTAATTTTTCTAAAAATATGTGTCCATTTACATCAAAAATTCTAACACTGTGTTACAGGGTTTACAATATATGTGGACATAATATATGTGACTATAACAGCACAAGATGGTGGGCTGCCTAATAGCTATATTGTTATGATATGAAATGATAAAATGTAATATAATGCAAAACCTTTAAGTATATTGTGAGAAGTTAAGGAGCATATTTTAATTCCTAGGCCAACTCCTCTTCCAAATATCCTCAGTACCCTGGATTCAATGCAATACAATTTTCAACAAACTTTTTTTCTTAAGATTTATAAAAAGTTGACAATATAATAGTAAAATTTACATGGAAAAACAAAATGACCCCAAAGTTCAAAAAAAAAAATCTTTTAAAACAACAATGCTGGAAGATTTACACTGATTTTAAGAAATTCCATAGTTATAATATTAAAAATAGTGTGATGCTAGGATAGAGACAGAAAAATAGAATAAGAGAATGGACAGAGTTTACAGAAACAGATCCACACTTATATGGCCATTTGTTTTGATAAATGTGATGAAGTAATTTTGAAAAAGGTAGAAAGAAAACTATTTCTAGTTTTTGATATGGGAATAACTGGATATCTATACAAATATAGAAAAGTTAATTCAAAGTAGACTGTAGGTCAAATGTAAATCCCTAACTATAAATCTTCTAGAAGAAAATATAGGAAAATATCTTTGCTTCCTGGGTTTAAGCAAAGACTTCTTAGGACACAGAAAGAAATAAAGTATAATAAATTATACTTCATAAAAACATCTGGTCATTGAAGGACACCATTAAGAAAATGAATGTCCAAAGGATTATGAGACACTTTTGAACAATTATATGCCAATAAAGTTGACAACCTAGAAAAAAGGAATACATTCCTAGAAACACACAAACTAACAAAACTGAATTATGAAGAAATAGAAAATCTGGACAGACCAATAACTACTAGGAAGATTGAATCAGTAATCAACAAAGAAAAGCCTAAGACCGATGGTTTTGTAGGTGAATTCCAGCAACATTTGAAGAATTAATTCTCAAAAATTCTTCTCAATTCTTCTCCAAACTTCTAAAAATTGAAGAGGAGGGAATATTCTCAAACTCACTTCACAAGGCCAGCGTTACTCTGTCACCAAAGGCAGAAAAACACACTTCTAGAAAACTTTAGGCCAGTATTCCTGATGAATATAGATACATACATTCTCAACAAAATACTAGCAAACAAATTAAATGGCATATTAAAAGGGTCATATGCTGTGATCAAGTGGGATTCACCCCTGGAATATAAGAATAGTTCATCATATGCAAGTAAATAAATGTGATATATCACACTAATAGAGTGGAAGATAAAAATTATGTTTATTTCAGTAGATGCAAGAAAAGTATTTGACAAAATTTAACATCGTTTCATGATCAGAACTCAACTTGACAAAGAAGGAATGCACCTCAACATAATAATGGCTATTTATGACAAACCTACAGCTGACGTCATACTTAACAGTGAAATATTGAAGGCTTTTCCTCTAAGATCCGAAACAAGACACAGGTACCCATTCTCACCACTCCTATTCAACATAATGCTGGAAGTCTTTCTCAGAGTAATCAGGCAAGAATAAATAAAAGGAAATTTTCCAAGTTGGAGAAGAAGTAAAGTGATCTCTGTTTGCAGATAACCTGATCTTATATATAAAAACCCTGAAGATCAGCACCAAGAAACTGCTTGAACTAATTAATGAATTCAGTAAAGTTGAAGGATACAAAAACAACCCACAGAAATCAGTTGCATTTCCCTATACTGACAACAAACTCTCTGAAAAAGAAACTCTTTTTACAATAGCATTAAAAGCATTAAAATACTTAGGAGTAAATTTAACTAACGAGGTAAAAGATCTATACACTGAAAACAAAAAGTCATTGATGAAATAAATTGAAGGAGATACAAATAAAAAGAAAGATATCTCATGTTCATGAATTGGAGGAATTAAAATTGTTACAATATGTATACTTCCCAAAGCTACCTATAGATTCAGTGCAATACCTATCAAAATCCCAATGACTTTTTTTTACAGAAAAAAAAGCTATACTTTGTATGAAACCACAAAGGATCCTGAATAACTAATCTTGAGAAAGAAGAAAAAAAGCTCAAGTCTACACACTTTCTGATTTCAAACTATATCACAAAGATATAGTAATCAAAAAAATATGGTACTGACATAAAAACAGACACAGAGAGCAACGGAATAGAATTGTGAGCCCAGAAATGAATCCATGAATTTATGGTCAATTAATTTTCCACAAAAGAGCCAAGATTACAGAATGTAGAAAGGATAGTCTTTCAGTAAGTGATGCTGGGAAAACGGGATATTCACATTCAAAAGAATGAAATGGTACCTCTATCTCACATTTGTGTACAAAAATTAACTTGAAATGTATGAAATACTTAAGTGTAAGAAAGGAAACCATAAAATTCCTAGAAAAAACATAGAGAGAAAGCTCTTTGATATTGGTTTTTACAGTGATTTGTTGGATATGACACTGAGAGCACAAACAACAAAAGGAAACAAACAAAACAAGTGTGACTGCATCAACGTACAAGGATTCTGCACAGCGAAAGGAAAAGTCCACAAAACGAAAGGGCAATCTATGGAATGGGAGAAAATATTTGCCAACCACATATCTGATAAGAGGTTAATATTCCAAAGTACATAAGTGACTAAGAAAACTCAGTTGTCAATGGCACATAATCCAATTAAAAAATGCAAAGGACCTGAACACTTTTTCCCCCCCAAAGGAAATACATAAAGGGCCAACAGGTACAACAGTATAGGGAAATGCAACTAAAGGGCACTCAGCATCACTCATCACCAGGGAAATGCAAATCAGAATGGTTATTATCAGAAAGACAGGAGATAACAAGTGTTGGCAAGGATGTGGAGAAAAGGGAATCCTTGTGCACTGTTGGTGGGAATGGAAATTGGTGCAGCCACGATGGAAAACAGTATGGAGGTTCTTCAAAAAATTAAAAATAAAGCTACTCTATGTTCCATCAACACCACTTCTGGGTACAGAGCAGTCCACCCTAATGCAGTTTTTTTTGCTTTCCCTGGTTTTTCTTAGCCAGGGTCAAACACGATCCAGAAGCAGATGATCCTTCTTCTCCTTTATCTTTACTGTGCCTATTTTACAAAGTAAACTTTATAATAGGTATACATGTATAGGAAGAAAGTATAATATATATAGGGTTTGCTAGTATCTGTGGTGTCAGGCATCCACTGGAGGTCTTAGAATATATCACCTGCAGATAAGAGGAGACTATTTTATATCTGAAGGAAATGAAAACACTAACTTGAAGAGATATGCACATCCATGTTCACTGTAGCATTATTTACAATAGCCAGGACATGGAAACACCTAAGTATGCATTGATGGATCAATGGATAAGGAAAAATGTATATATGCATATACATACACATCCATTCATCCATCCATCCATTCATCCATCCAAACAATGGAATATTGTTCAGGCATGAGAAAGAAGGAAGTCCTGCCATTTGTGACAATGTGGATAAAACTTGATGGCATTATGCTGAGTGAAATAAGTCAGGCAGAAAGACAAATACTATATGATTTGTGTGTATATATTGTACTCCACTGTAGGATACATATGGAACCAAAAAAAATGAATTTAAAGAAACAGAGGGTAGATTGGTTGTTCCCAGGGGCACCTGCACTTTTTAATTTACCACCACAATTGAGCAAGAGTGAACAAGTTACCCCAGTGGATTCAATATATGTCACACATATTCCTCCCTAAGCCCATTGCATAATAGCCCTAACACCTCCTGATGATCAAAGTCAGTAGCTCCTGTCATGGTGGTGACTCCTTTCCTTACTTGCTGGCCCCAGACATGAAGAGTTTAATGGATCCAGAGGGCAACACTAGGTTATTGATCAATGGGACTTTTGTTATGTCCTTTAGCAGAGTTATGCCTCTTTTGGGGGATGAGGGCATCTAAGTCTGCCAAACCCTAACTTGTTGAAGGGATAGGAAGCAAAATTCCCCTGGTTCTAATCACCTGGCTCCCAGAACCATGTATTCTTGCTACTCAAGGTACAGTATATGTAAATGTTTTTGACTCAATGTGTATATTGCATATAGGAAAAACATTCTCTATCTTCACAGAGTGTTTGAGAAGCTCTTTCAAAGCTCTCTCAGGCCAGCCGCTTCTGAGTAGTACAGTATGTAATACACCCAGTATACCCCCTGGTACCTCTTTTTTGTAGAGTGGGTCCCCTGGTCTGATGTGAGGTCACATGGTATCTCATGCTGATGGATCAGACATCCTATGAGTCCTCAGATAGTGGTACTTCCTGGTTTGTAAGACTGGAAAACTAGAAACATAGAGATGGTTATAATAGGAGAAAAGATAGTGTATGATTTACTGATAACAAAGAATAAGATAAAGTTACATCTATTTTCATAGTGGTGTTACTAACACACACTGTTAAGGAAAAATCAGCAAGTTTGAGAAGAGTTTATATTAGGATTCCCTTGGTGTTACAAATGTGTGTGTGTGTGTGTGTGTGTGTGTGTGTGTGTGTGTGAATGCACAAAAATTTCTGGAATACACATCATCAAACTATTAACAGTGGTGTTTGATGGGGAAAGAAAAGGGATTAGGATTAGACTTTGCCAGGGTTAGGGAGCAGGTAGAGACACAGCATGGGATTTTAATTTTTTACTCTGTAGATTATTGAATCATGAAAATGTATTTAAGTAGTTTTTGTGCAAAGAATACAGACTTTAAAAGTTGAAAATATTTTAGTGTACTAAGGAATGGTAATTAAAGGATTAAAGGCCTGGAGGGGCTTGGGGTTTCCAGCACTCACTTAATGGCCTTTCTCCAAAGACCATTTTTAGCACTAATTATCTCTCCTGGTTTCTCACCATCTAATCCTCTGCTTCTTAAAATTGTTATTTTGCTTTCAATTTTTGTGTGTTTTGATTCCTATAACATTATAAGCTCTTTGAGCTAATAACCATGGTACTTTTTGTATAATCTATCCTCTCTCTTCCCTCTTACACCTTCACTCTTTTTAGGGCTCACAATAGCCACACATGTGGGAGACACTCTAAATATTCATTAAATGAAAAATTATGATTTATTTTTACTGTAATATAGAACTTTGTTTTTTTTCTAATTGATCTTGAGAGAGTTTGGCTTTGTTGCAGGTGAAGAGATGAGAATGCCTATCATTGGGCAGGCATCAGGATCAAACTTTTACAAAAACCTAACACATTGACTTGTACGCGTATTATCACCTCCAAGTCAGTCTCCAGGAAATTAATGTGCTAAAAGTAGTCCTGCCTCTTTTTTCCTGCTTTGAGTTGCTTCAAAGGAAAGCTGTTTCTGTGTCATGCCTCAAGGAGGAGATGTGGTGGGAAAAGAATTCTTCTATAGTTGGATCCTGTATTAAATTTGATTGTGTCCCCTGATCTTATAGTTAACACTAAAAAAATGTATAGTACAATATTATATTATAAATATATTCTCATTTATAGAGTCCAAAGTATTCGGTAATATTTAGGTTTAGGATGTCTTACTATTATTTATGGAGGTGCTCTGGGACTCCTTTGTCAGTGGGTACCTGCTCCCTAACCCTGGCAAAGTCTAATCCTAATCCCATTTCTTTCCCCATCAAACACCACTGTTAATAGTTTTTTATGTTTTAAAAATTCTGTGTGGAACAGTCTCTGCATTACCCTTTGATCCTTTCCTTTAGTGTATGATTTTTTAAATTTAAAATCCATTCAGTGTATGTTACCTCACTTGGTCTCACATTAACATCAAGTTCTAGGTGGTGCAGGTGCTTTTTGTGGTTCTCCAGTTTTGAGAAGAGAGTGAGGCTAAAAGTCACTTGATCCAGCAAGTGTCAGCCTCTAGGATGAAGCTGAGTTTTATGGCTCTTCATCTAATAATTTTGTCACCATACTCAATGTTTATAAGCACAGAGTTTACACTCATCATTCTGCTTGAAACTCAAAATAGGTTAGAAGTAA
>PISX010009389.1:60947-76100 GCA_004024625.1 Mellivora capensis
TTTATTTATTTGACAGACAAAGATCACAAGTGGGCAGAGAGGCAGGCAGAGAGAGAGGAGGAGGCAGGCTCCCTGCTGAGCAGAGAGCCCGATGCGGGGCTCGATCCCAGGACCCTGGGATCATGACCTGAGCTGAAGGCAGAGGCTTTAACCCACTGAGCCACCCAGGCACCCCATCCTTGGAATTCTTTATCAGTGATGGTGGACACGGTTTTTAGAGGAGCTGCTGGGGTTGTCTCCCCATGCCCCTCAGGAAACCTTACCCTGGGACTCTTTCTGATCTCCTTACCCTCCTCAAGGGTTTAAACTCTCCTCTGGACTTGTCCATTTTTATTTTTATTTTTTAAAAGATTTTATTTATTTATTTGACAGATCACAAGTAGGCAGAGAGGCAGGCAGAGAGAGAGAAGGGAGGAAGCAGGCTCCCCGCTGAGCAGAGAGCCCGATGCGGGGCCCAACCCCTGACCCTGAGACCATGACCTGTGCTGAAGGCAGAGGCTTAACCCACTGAGCCACCCAGGCACCCCTAAGTATATATATTTTTAAGTATAGTTAACATAACATGTTATATTAGTTTCAGGTATACAATAGAGTGATCCAGCAATTCTATACACTACCCAGTGCTCATTAGAATAACTGCCGTCCTTACTCCTCTTCACCTATTTCACCCAGCCCCCCCACCTACCTCCCCTCTGGTAACACCAGTTCATTCTCTACTCTTGTTAAGAGTCTCTTTCTTGGTTTTTCTCTCTTTTCCTACATTCTTTTGTTTTGTTTCTTCTACATGTGAGTGAAATCATGTGGTTTTGTCTTTATCTGACTTAATTTTACTTACTATTATACTCTCTAGATTCATCCATGTTGTTGCAAATGACAAGATTTCATTCTTTTTTATGACTGAATGATATTTTATATATATATATTATACACACACATACATACACACCGCATCTTCTTTATCCATTCATCTATTGATGGACACTGGATTGCTCTCATAATTTGGCTATTGTGAATAAATTTGGCTATTGTGAATAAAGTTGCAATAAACATAGGGGTGCATGTATTCGTTTCAATTAGTATTTTTATATTCTTTGGGCAAATACCCAGTAGTGCAATTACTGTATCTTAGGGTGTTTTTTAAAAAAATCATATTGTTGCTCATTTTTGTGTAAATACATTGTGATCATAGGATGCCATATAAAATAAAATGTGTGACTCCATTTTTTGAGTTTGATTAGGCTCAATTTATGGCCTTTTATATGGTCTGTGTTTCTTAGTAAGCCATAACTTAATACCATAAGTGTATAAGCCTTGATGATGCAGATTAACGATTTTTAGCACATGTATTTCTGTGTAACCAACATGTTTCATTTTTATAAAATTAATTATATTTCATTTTTATAAAATTAATTATCTAATTATTAAGTACAGAGTTCTGTATGTGGTTATTAGATCAAGATTGATAATGTTTCTGTCCCAGTCTTCTGTGATCTCATCTTTTTTCCCCAGCGGTTTTTAAAATTTTGATTATATAAAGAGGCATGTTTGAAGTTCCCATATAGATTTGTCAATTGCTCTCTGAAATTCTTTCAGTTCTGTTAATATTGGCTTTATATATATTTGATGTTAATAGATGTGTTTAGATTTAATTAATTTTTCTTTGCTAATTGAATATTATTATTATTTGGTGATCCAGTTCATCTCTATTAATGAATCTGGCTTTCTAGTCTGTTTTCTCTCATAATAACATGTTGACATCAGGGGCACCTGGGTGGCTCAGTCCATTAAGCGTCTGCCTTCAGCTCAGGTCATGATTCTAGGGTCCGGAGATCAAGCCCCACATCGGGATGCCTGCTCAGCAGAGAGCCTGCTTCTCCTCCTTCTGCCTGCTGCTCCCTCTTCCTGTGTGATCTCTCTCTCTCTCTCTGTCAAATAAATAAATGAAACATTTTTTTAAAATAACATTTTGATACCATCTATCTTTCTTTAAGGACTAATCTGACAAATTTCCCCCTTTTCAAATTTTCTGTCACTATTTTAAAGGTATGTGGAAGGAATTGCTAGCTCTTCACCAAAACGTGTTTTCCTCTTTTTACAAATAAGCTATGTACTATATATACAGATAGACCACATTTTTCACTTCCTTATAGATGTATGTAAACATTTGAGTAAGCTCTGGCCATAAGAATGTAAGTAAACATGGGTGCCTGTGTGGCTCAGTCATTCAGTGTCTCTCTTTGGTTGTGATTCCAGGGTCCTGAGATAGAGTTCCCTCATGCTCCCTGCTTAGCAGGAGGCCTGCTGCTCACTCTCTCACTTCCCCTAGGCTTGTTTTCCCTCTTTCATTGTCTCTATCTCCGTCAAATAAATGAATAAAATCTTAAAAAAAAAATGTAAGTAGATGTGATCTGTTTTCAGGCCCATAAAATCGTTCCACCACAACAGCATCTCCATGATCTTCTTCTCCTATGACTGCTGGGATAGAAAACCGAAAACTACCATGCAAGCCACATGATGGAGATCACAGGGCCTGGGTAGTCACGACTTCCTGAATAATTGTGGAGGAAGGCTGATGAAATCTTCACCTGTCCTGTGGTATTACACGAGCAAGAAATAAACTTTTATTGTATTTGAGTTGTGATGGCTATATGATGCAGCAGTGAGCTCACCCTAATTCAGAGATGAAAGGGAGGATTCCCTAAGGCAAAACAGGAAGTAGAGATTTGAAGAATGAGTAAGAGTTGTCTTCATTGGTGGTAGGGGTATGGGTAGGTGGGCAGGGAAGAGACAGAGAAATTTCCAGAATTGACCTTTTGATCTTTCTGAATTTAATTCCAATTTGAAATGCCTAATCCAGCCAAACTAGTTTATTTGTCATCATCGCTGTCTTCTTTTTTTTAAAAAATGATCTTATTTATTTTGTCTTCTTTTTTTTTTAATGATTTTATTTATTTATTTGACAGACAGAGATCACAAGTAGGCAGAGAGGCAGGCTGGGGTGGGGGAAGCAGACTCCCCCCTCAGCAGAGAGCCAGATCGGGGCTTGATCCCAGAACCCGGGACCATGACCCAAGCCGAAGGCAGAGGCTTTTACCCACTGAGCCACCTAGGCGCCTCCCACATATATGTCTTCATAAACACATCTCCTTCCCTTTGGGGGGAAAATCACCTTTATTAATAATTAGCTCCTTGCTTTATCTTATAGTTTCACCACCTGTGTTTGCACATCTGAACAAGATAATTTGGTTTCATCTATTTGTGAAATGGACCATCCAAATGAAATCATACTGCGGGTATACTTCCACGATTTGTTTCATTCATTCAACACTATTTTCTGTACTTAGCAGTAGTGTATTCATTTTAAGTGTTGTATATAATTTTATTATGTGCCATTCTTTATTTTCTTACTCTCCTTTTCATGGATATTTGGATTGTTTCTAGTGTGAAACTGTTAACACAATGACTACTGCATGTCTTCTGGCGCACGTGTGTGAGTTCTCTGTGATTGTACATAGTATGAGAACTGCAGGATCCTAGGCTATGCACATTTTCAACTTTACTGGGTCACATCAAATGATTTTCCAAAGGGATTATTCCAAATGACGCTCATACCTGCAGCTCGTAAGAGTAGGAATCGTTAGACTTCTGGATTTATTCAATCAGATTAAATATGAAATTGGTGTCATTCCTATTTTTTTCATAATAACTTATGAGATAAGGCATTTCTATAAACTTCCTCTCTTTGAGGTGTCTATTAAGATATTTGCACAATTTATTGGTTCCCTAGACAGCATGTCTATTGATTCTAGACATTATATGTATCTTAGATACCAGTCCATTTTCAGTTAAATAGCATGCAAATATATTCTCCACAGTTTTTGCAGTTTCTCTTATCTCTCTACATGGTGTTTTTTGATGAACAGAAATTTTACTCTTAAAGTGGTAAATTTAGCTTTTTGGGTATTAAGAGTTCTTTCCCTGCCATAAAGTAATGAACATATTCACTTGTATTATCTTCTAAAAGCTTTGTAGTTTTTCAAATTTGCATTTAGTCCTATAATTATCTGAAATTAATTTTTATGGATGGGGTAAGGTAGAGATTTAATTAATTTATTCTATATGTATACAAAAATAACCTAGTAGCATTTCCTGGAAAAAAAAATCTGTTCTTTTCTTGCTAATCTGCCATGCTACATTTAACAAATATTTACATATGCATGGGTTTATTTCTGGACTGTATTCTGTTACATTGATTTATTTTTTCCTTGATGTGCCAATAGCCACACTGTCTTAATTTTGACACCTAATAGAGCAAGTATTTCTTATTGTTCTTATTTTTAAAAGTGTATTTTGGCTATTTTGATCTTTGCTTTTCCATATAAATTTCAGAATATGTTTTTAAAGTTGACAAAAGTCCTGAGGATTTTTATTAAGACTGCATTGAATCTTCAGATGTATTTGGGTATAGTTGGCATCTTTAGCACATTGAATTCTGCAGTTGATTTGTTTTATGTCTCCTTTAAACACTTTTTTCTTTAGCGTAAGGAATTGTGTCTTCATTTACTAAAGAATTCATCAGAGAATCCATCTACATGTTAGGGATGTGTGTGTGTGTGTGTGTGCGCGCGCACGTGCGTGTGCTTGTGCGTGTGAAACATGCAGTCTTTCCAGTGTTTCGATTTACTTCAGAGAAGAGAAAAGCATCTACTGTGTTGATTTTAGCCTCTCTCTTCACCCACCTGACAGTTCTTCATTTTGATAGAGTAGCTAATTGTATTAGGTTTTGTTTTGTTTGTGGGGACGGCTGTGTCTTAAAGGCCAGTGCCCATGTGAGTCATGGTCTCCTTACCACATCCTTTGAGTATCTGATGAATCAGGTTGTTATTTGATTTCTAAGTCCGGCCGCATTTCCATGCAGTTTATTGAGTAAACAGATTCGGGATGTACTTAACTGTTCTGCTGGTGCATAGGAACAAAAAACTCAACTGAGTCTGGGCTTCAGCCACATTCTCCAAATCAGCTTTTGCCAAGTAACCTGGAATTGGTAGAGTTATAGGAAACTTGCCCAGCCAGTGTTTCATCTTATACTCTCCTTCCCATTTGACTATTGGTCATGTGAATGTGGAAGTCCAGAAGGGTGAAAGAATGGTAGAATTCCAAGAACTAAACTGTTCTTAATCATCCAGTGCATGATTTTTTACAAAACAAGGTGTACCTTTATATGACTGCTGTAACTATTAAAATTATTATTTTAAAAAATTGTTTTGTTCCATTAGGATAAAAATATGGCCTTTTCTCCTTTCTACTCAATATTCATACTATCTGAATTTTTTAAGTCTGAGGGTGGGGGCCTTTGCTAAATGTTATCAAATGAACATGTGTATGAGGGCATATGCTTTTTCAAAAGTGTACCATGTTGAGTCTATTTTCCAAGTGCTATTAGCATGAATCAGTGTAAAAGAAGTAATCCTAATAATGATTATGTATTTTGTAATATGTAATTGTTTTGTCATAATTATGTATCATATAAAAATGTATTTTTAGCACTCTACAGTTTTTAAGTCACTTAAATATTCATTATCTCATCTGTTCATCATAAGCTAATTGCATGGATAAGGAAAATATTTTTTATTTTTTAAAAATTTTTAAGGGGCGCCTGAGTGGCTCAGTGGGTTAAAGCCTCTGCCTTCAGCTCAGGTCATGATCCCAGGCTCCTGGGATCGAGCCCCGCATCAGGCTCTCTGCTTGGCAGGGAGCCTGCTTCCTTCTCTCTCTCTCTCTGCCTACTTGTGATCACTCTCTGTCAAATAAATAAATAAAAAGTCTTTAAAAAATTTTCAAAAAAAATTTTTTCAAAGATTTTTATTTATTTGTTTGAGAGAGAGAGATAGCAAGAAAGAGCATGAGCAGGGAGAAGAGGGGGCCTGATGTGGGGCTCACATCCCAGCACCCTGGGATCATGACCTGATCTGAAGATAGACACTTACCCAACTGAGCCACCTAGGCACCCCAGGAAAATATATTTTTTTAAGATTTATTTTTGTGTGTGTGTGTGAGAGAGAGAGCATGAGCGAGCAAGGAGAGGAGCAGAGGGAGAGGAGAATCTCGAGCAGACTCCCCACGGGGCTCAATCTCATGACCCTGAAATTATGACCTAAGCCGAAATCAAGAGTTGGATGCTTAACTGACTGAGCCACCCAGGCTCCCCAGGAAAATACTTTTTATTCCCATTTTATACTTGAGGAAATTGTTCAAAAAACCTAGATGAGTTTTTGAATTACTAAGATAAAGAGCAGTGTCCACTGTGATTTGCAAATGGAGTAGACAAAGGATCCAGAATTTTAAGGTTAATAAACTATAAAATTATATTATTAATGTATTCCATTTAGTCAAAGTAGCAGTGCAGAATAATAGAAAGCACATAGCTCTGGAGTTAGACACAACTCAGCCATCTCTTAACTGTGTGACCAAGGACAATGTACTTAACTTCCCTCAGACTCCTTCCTTCATCTATACAATGTGTGGCAGTAACCAACCTTTAGATTTATTGCAGGATTATATGAAAGCCTCTCGCTTGGTGCCTAGAATGTAGAAGGGCTTCAATAACTTTTATCAATTATTTTAATAATTAAGTTTTTAAATGTAAATGGAGATAAAACAAAAATCAAGCAAGGCTATATATTCTAATGTTTAATATTAAAAAAATATACTACTCTTTATACTTAGGTGAATTTTCATTTTCTTCTACAGTAAGGAATACCTACTTTGTGAAATGTCTGTTTGAAAAGGTCAATGGCCACTTTATGACTTGGAGAGAAAAATGATAATCAGCAACAGATGCTGTGATATGCTGTTCAAATTCCTGTTCAGTACTAGATAGCTTGTTATACTAATTGCTTAAAAACCTCAGTTGTCATCCTTCCTGGAACTAGCCCTTGGTTGGAGGAGCTGTTCCCCCAAAGTCATAGGCCTTTCTCAGGTATAGCCATACTATATCCAATGACTGGTTGATTTGAGAATATAAGAGAATACACACACACACACACACACACACACACACACATATATATATGTATGTTTATTTATTTGAGAATATATGTGAGATATATAGATATATCTAGATATAAATATATATCATATTTAGATATATTTATCTAGATATCTCTATATATATGGTATATATTTAATATATATATTTAGAATGTTGGCTTCCTCACAATAATGTGGGAAAAAATCTGAAGGACCATCCCACCTTCAAAGCTATTTGTGGGGCACCTGGGTGGCTTGGTGGGTTAAGCCTCTGCCTTCGGCTCGGGTCATGGTCTCAGGGTCCTGGGATCAAGCCCCGCATCAGGCTCTCTGCTCAGCAGGAAGCCTGCTTCCTCCTCTCTCTCTCTGCCTGCCTCTCTGCCTACTTGTGATCTCTCTCTCTCTCTCTCTCTGTCAAATAAATAAATAAAATATTTTTTTTAAAAAGCTATTTGTGGCATTTGTCTCTAAGCATTGCTGAGACTGCATTTCATTCCAACTCTTTCCTCTACCCAGTCATGTTCCTTTCCTCACCTTCCACACATGTTGATCCTAAGAGCATTTCTCTACACATTTTCTGAATGCCAGTCTCTATCTCAGTGTATGCTTTTTGAGGATCTTAACCTGCAACATAATCTTACCCTAGTGTTCTGTGACTTTCTGAGTTAGATTTTTTATGTACAGGTATCCCTAATAGATACTGATGGACAAACTTGGAGAACACATGTTCATTTTAGATAATTCTCATCAGATACCATGTTTTACATATGTGAGCACAAGTCCTGTGTTTGTTTTTCAGGTGGTTGTGGTATTGATAATACTTTCATCGTATAGCGATAGAAGTTTCAAGATAATAGATAAATACCACTGATGCAGTGAAAGTCAATGGCAGGAGAAGTGGAATGGAGAAGTGGAAAAGAAGTTGAAATGGAGAAATAAAACTAGGGTTGTAGAGAAAGCTGAAGTACTTTTATGAAACGGAAAAGTTTCCATGTTGTCACATAAAGTCTTAAATTTTCCCAAAAGTCCTGGGAATATATTATTTCCCTCTTTCCTCCATTATACACTCATCTGTTGCAGTAGAAAATGCTAAAGCAAGCTACCCTGAAGAGAGCAAATCCTATTTTGCTGTAGTTTTAAAGAGTTCTTATGGAATAACTATATCCAGGTAGTCAGCCATGGATAGAAACATAAAATAGACACAGAAATACACTTTCTCCAGGTTAGGAAATGGAAGACTCAGCTTTCAGTTAAATACAACTCGAATGCCTCAGGGCTACCCCTTCCATGTCCTGGATCATCTCTTTTCTAGAATACTCTTCACATTGGAGAATATTAGCATACTGATGAGTAAAGATGTGCACAGCTGCAGAAAGTCATATTTCTGTGCTGTGAATTTTTCCTCAAAGATTTGGGAAACATCACATTTTTATTCTCTCTCAGTATTTTCTCACATGGTACATTCACAAGCAAAATTGTAAGAGTATCACTTTTCCATTTTGGTGAACTTCCATTTTTGTCCCCAAGAATCTGAAGCATAGAAACTTTTAATGTGTAGGCAGTGATTGGAAAAATACGTTTGTGTGTGTGTGCTGTGGAAGGACTTAGTGCTCCTATGACCAGCGCAAAGTAAACAGGACCGGAAAAAGGACCCAAACCAAATATGCTAAAGGCATCCAGTCTTTATGATTTACAGGAAGGCCATCCAGGGATGAAGGAGAGGCATGGCATCCAGGAAGGCAGCCCACAGAGAGAATGAATGAAATATATGAAAATTGATGCAATTTGTTTGTTGAAAAATTTAGCTTCTTCTAATCAGTTAAATGTCTTGCTTTTTAAATATGTCCACGAAGACATGCTAATTTGCACCATGTGTAATGATAAAGCAAAAAACTTGTGAACACATTTCATCAGCTAATGTGTGATTTTTTATAAAGCGTCATGCTATTTAGGAAACAAAGTTGTCTCTAGAGAGGTAGAGGCTCAGATGGAGTCAAATCATGACAGACAAAACATTGTGTCCTGCAGTTACCTGCAGCCACGTCCTTCTCCGTGACCAATGAGGATGGAAATCACAAGGCAACCTCTTTGTAGCAGTTTGTTTATTCAGGGTCAAAATGGTAAATAGTATGAAAATGATTTCTTTTACAATTATCTTTTAAGCAATTCATTCTTTTAGTCAGGCAAGTAATCAAACAGGAAACAACTCTCTTGGATCCTTCATAGATCTGTACACTGAATGAAGCTGTTTATCAGTTTTTAATTTCATGTCTTAATCCTTCGTTGAGGGAAAAGGCGCTATAATAAAGGGTAAGAATCTGTCTAGATGAATTAATTTATTGTTAGTTTTATTGAAAAGAGTGTATCATGATGTTTGCTTATGTAGTAATTTTTTTTCAAGGCTGAATTCTTAACAATCAATTAACAGCAAGGCAAAAACTGGGTGATTTAACTGCATCCAACAAAACGCTGTCATGAAAACGGTGTTTGAGACTTGGATGAGAAGTTAATTGTTGAGAAAATAAGTCATTTAAGATTCTTAGTTCATTTACATGGCATGAAAATGAGAACGTTACGGCGAAGAACATCAACAATAATCTTTCTTTCCTGAAAAAGACCTTCGTTTAAATTTTTCTCTGAGATAGTAATACATCCTGACTGGTGGATTGGAACCATTTTCAGCCCAGGACCTGACAATCATTGCCTTGCTATTTCAGCAAGATGATGCATTTATTGAAGTCTCCATCGACAAAAACACTAAAGCTTTGCACTATCCCATTTCTCTCTCTCTCTCTCTCTCTCTTTTTTTTTTTTTTTTTAACAGACAGAGGTCACAAGTAGGCAGAGAGGCAGAAAGTAGGAAGGGTCCCAGCTGAGCAGAGACTCGGGTGCAAGGCTCAATCCCAGGATCCTGGGACCATGACCCGAGCCAAAGGCAGGGACCTTAACACACTGAGCCACCCAGGTGCCCCTCTATTATCCCACTTCTTCAAGTGCTTTCTGGGAGTCCTTTCTCATGATAACTAACAAAGTTCATAAAGAAAAGAAAATAAGTTACCAATTGTATTCCTCTACTAGGTAAGAATGAATTCTCATAAAATGTGATTTGAGACAAATGGGAAATTTTATGGGAGATATCAGCTCTGTTTCAATTCAAGCTAATTTTCCAAAATTGACAGTATCACTTGCATTGACCAAGTATTCAACTAAGAACTAATATCAGTGAGCCTAATCCTTTATTCATAAAATCTTCATCAAATATTGTTTAGCATCTACTACTTGTGAGTGAACAAAACATACACTCCTTGACCTCACAGGATTTAGGAAGAGATTAAAAGGGTCATTCCAATTGCTTAAAGAGTCATTTAGCATATACATACAGGTGGTATCATGATTGTAGGTTTGTTTTTCTTAAAGATGGGATATATTTTTTTCAGTCATCAGAAAGTGAGAACTTTGAAAGAGACTGTGTTCGTTTCCTGTTAATCCTATAAGATATAACAGTTTCCCTCCAGTTCCCTTGGGCAATGCAGGAGACACACCAACTAGTTTTTTCCTTCATCTTTCAGTTTTCTTGACTTCCATTTTTAGCCTGTATCTCTAGTTTCTGAAATTTTGTTTCAGTAAAGCTCCTTTCTACATTTCATACCAAATAATAACTCTGTGATTATATCATTTATTCTGCTTTTCGAGCACCAATGCCTGACAACTGTCATTGTATTAATAGGTATATGTAAATTTGTAATTATGTACTAAAAAATAAGGCCTATTGTTGACAAATGGGTCTTAAATGGCTTGCTTTTCCAAATAGGTTAGGAAATCCTAGAAGGAGAGATATATGTTTTAAGAAGTCTCTTATTGTGTAGTATATTTTAGGGTGTTTTCATAAAGAAATTAATGCTCAGTTTGTGGAAAAGTTTATACACCCAACTTCCTCTTGGAGAAAAAAAAAAATCTCTCTTTTTTTTTCTCAGTATATAGAGTAAACAATAGGTTAGGATCTGAAGTAAGCATCAATGTCAGAATACATAGATGAGATTGAAAACTGGGTGTTGGATTTGACTTTAAGGAGGGCATGTGATGTAATGACCACTGGGTATTATGTAAGACTGATGAATCACAAATGTGGACCTCAGAAAACAATAAGACATTACATGTTAATTAATTGAATTTAAAATAAAAAAAAACAATAAAATAAAAATAAGGCAGAGGTGCCTGGGTGGCTCAGTGGGTTAAAACCTCTGCCTTCAGCTCAGGTCATGGTCCCAGGGACCTGGGATTGAGCCCCGCATCGGGCTCTCTGCTCAGTGGGGAGCCTGCTTCCCTCTCTCTCTCTCAGCCTGCCTCTCTGCCTACTTGTGATCTGTGTCTGTCAAATAAATAAATAAAATCTTAAAAAAAAAAGGCAAGAAAGGAAAGTGATTTTCTTGGGGTACCAAGAATCCTCGCCAGAAAAGATGTTAGCATACCCTAGAAAACTGCCCTGTATGATTTGTAACAGCAGTTAACAAGATGATTGGAGTCATGGTCCCATCACTAAAATGAGTGCCTTGCTTCTGCCAGGACTCTGTGCTAAAACACTCGGATGCAAAAGACCTGTTAGGTCTAAAAATATCCCGTCACTCTCATTGCCTTTGTTCACACAACAGTAACACAGTGTTCATTAGGTGTCTAAAATGAATAAGTGCTAAAGAGGGAGACCCAAAAAGGGAAGGTCTATGTGTGAAAGTGATCAAGTGAGGTTGTCTGGGGGAGGTGATGCTTGTCTCAGGCCCAGGAAGGTTGGAGATTTAGAGACCAGGATACTCCGTGGAAGGGAGTTCAAATTTCTTCCTTGCCCAATAGAAGCATTAGACTAGATTATGCTGAAGCAGTATACATGCTGCTAATGCATTAGCCAATTTAAAGAGGTTTGCATACTGTCATAGTGACTCAGTACAGCTAAATGATATTGACTCAATTCAATAAGGTATGATATACAAGTGCATATACATTTCTACAATCTTAAAAATGCAGCATGGGGGACGCCTGGGTGGCTCAGTTGGTTGAGCGGCTGCCTTCGGCTCAGGTCATGATCCCAGCGTCCTGGGATCGAGTCCCGCATCGGGCTCCTTGCTCGGCGGGGAGCCTGCTTCTCCCTCTGCCTCTGCCTGCCACTCTGTCTGCCTGTGCTTGCTCTCTCTCTCTCTCTTTCTCTCTCTCTCTCTCTGACAAATAAATAAAATTTTTTAAAAAAATGCAGCATGGTACAAGCTGGCGTTATGAATTTATAACTGACTCTTCAGGAACTGAACTTCAAAACATGTCTATTAAAAATGTTAATTATACTACTATCAGGAGAGAAATTCACTTGAGAAATAAGTTATTCCTTTTAATAGAAAAGTTTTCATATTAATTCCTATTTAAAGTTTACATGAACACTCCTTTTGCCTCCAATGCAAATTGGATTTATTCAAGTCTATATATGTGAACACTCTCACTTATGTTAATGATTATAATTTAAAAACAAGTATTATGTAGTAGTCTGGGGATAAGGAGAGGGGGAAATTGGGACTGACTGTTAACATGCACATGTTTTCTTTTAGGGTGATGGAAATGTTCTAGCATTAGAGAGTGGTGATGGTGCACAACAGTAAATATACTAAAAATCACATTAGTCCATATGAGATTGATAAAATTCTGTGGCTCTGTCAGGATCTTATTCTTTTGTAATTGATGGAATTTTGCTGCTACATCAATGTTTTAATGGTTAAAGTTCTATTCTGTCCTTCTATGTGTTATTGAGTCAATTTTGCTAATGATTTTCTTAGAAACTGTCCTTTAATATAATTTTCAATTTTATTTGCCTAACTTTTCCATATTTTCTTTTGATGCTCTTGAATTTCTATTTATAGTTATGTCCTCTTCAACTTCAAAAATGTTAAAACTTAAACATTTTTTATCTCTTTTTAATATGGTTTATCAGTCTTGCCTTATGTATCTTTGATTTTGTTGATATTCTCTACTTTTTCTGTTTACAAAAATAGTTTCTGTTCTCACTATTATGATCTTATTCTATGGAATTTCTCTGTTATTCTGTCTCTAATGTATTGATTTGAGCACTTAGCTCCTTAATTTTTAGTCCTGATTTGTGATTTTATGATATCAAAGTTAAACATTCTGTGTACTGCCTTAAGAGAGATTTACACATTTTAATCTCTATTACTTTCATCGTTTTGCAATTCTCATTTGTCACTTTCCTTGCAATTTATTCTTTGAGCAGTGGGTTATTCAGAAGTACATTTTTACTATTTGTGTGTGTGTGTGTGTGTGTGTGTGTGTGTGTGCTATTCTGACTCTATAACATTATAATGAAAAAATAGTTTATAGAAGATTTTTTTTTGTATGTAGGCAATTTTCGTGATTGAAAGGATTTATTTTCTCTCTTTGTTCCATAACAGTTGTCTACATGTTCATGTAATAAATCTTGATAGTTTCATTTTTTTAAAAAATTTATTTATTTATTTTGGAGTGAGAGAGTGTGTGTGTGACTCAGGGCAGAGGCAGGGGGAGAGAATTTTCCAGCAGAATCCCTGCTAGTGCAGAGCCTGACACAGGGCTCATTCCCACAAACCCAGAATCATGACCTGAGCTGAAACCTCCTGAGCCACTCAGGCACTCTGATAATGTCCTTTTTTAATAGTTTCAATAATCTTATTGCCAGTTTGTCTGTTTGATGTTCAGTTTGAGGAAGAAGTCTAAAATTTCTAACTATGTAGATTTGTCAATTTCTTTTTTGTGTTATTTTTTCCCTAACAATTTTTTTTCTTTACAAATGTCCCTATTTTAAACCACATTCTAGTCTTTTTTTTTTAAGATTTTTTTAAAGATTGTATTTATTCATTTGACAGAGACAGAGCATGAGCACAAGCAGGGGGAGCAGCAGAGGGAGAGGGAGAAGAGACTTTTCACTGAGCAGGGAGCCTGGTGTGGCTCTCTTTCTTTTATTTTCATGTTATCATGATCAGGTCTCTTAGATCTATGCCCTCCTATTTATTGTCTTTATTAATTTGCTTTTAAAGTCTGTAATTACATAGGTTTATCAACATGGTTACTAGTTTCTATGTTCACTACTCTCTCTCTCTCTCTTTTCTTTTTTTTGCATTTTACTTTTCCTTTTTTGGTTTTCTTTCCTTCATTCCTTTCTTTTACTCTTTTCTTTGGAAATATCAATTTCAGACTTTATACACACATACATATTCTAGTATGGCTTGGGATAACAGACCATAAACATTAATATAATGAGTAGTAAAATTAGAGTAAGTTAGTATTACAAATACTCTGAAAAAATGAGAACAGAAGACTAGATATTAGGGCAGATTTTGTGTTCAGAAATGGTAATAAGCAAATAATTCACAGAGATAGGACATTTAAACAAAACTTGAGAGGTGAAAGAGTGAGGTATGCAATGTCAAGAAGAAGAGCCTCCAGACAGAGGGCAATGACTGATAGGGAGATCCTTGAATGCAAGCATGACTGCAACTTTTGAAAAAACAAAACAAAACAGGGAGGACAGTGTGGCTGGAGCAGATAGATGGAGGGAGAGGGAGGAGATGAGGTCAGAGAAAAAAACAGGCCAGACCGCATAGGGTTTGTAAGACATTATAGGCATTCTGGTTCTTGCTCTGAGTGAGATGGGAAGTCCTCTATGAGCAGATCTCACAGAGCTTTTGAATGATGACTCTGTGTTGTGTGGAGAATTGATTATAGGGATGCCTACAGGAGTAGACTAGGATAGAATAGAAACAGGAATAGGATAGAAACAGGAAGACCACCTAGAAGACTCCTGTGATCTGAATGTGTCTCCCAAGTCCATATGTTGAAATCCTAGCCCCAGAAGGCTAGTATTAGGAGTTGGAGACTTTGGGTGCTGCTTAAATCATGAGGGCAGATCCTTTCTGAATGGAATTAGTGCCTTCTAATAGAGACCCCACGGGGATCCCTCTCCTTTCCACCATCTGAGGACATGGAGAAGGCATGGGCTCTGAACCAGGAAGCAGGCCCTCACCAGGATTCAGCCATGCTGGCATTTTACTCTTGGACTCCCCGGACTCCCAAACTTTGAGAAATAATTTCTGTTGCTTA